>JASDQU010736026.1:12915-24447 GCA_032191745.1 Picea mariana | reverse complement strand
CACGTCCGCCATCCAACAGAAATGCAATGTTGAGCCAGCCATCCCGCAAGTCCACTTATCAATTTGTATATCGCCCAACTATGACTGCTATTTGCAGGACACAGAACATTATAGGCATAATGTACAACCCGCAAGTGTGCGATCCAAATAAGTCGCTAGGTATGGAATAAGGGATCTGTGTGTATTTGGTATGTAGTGCTCATTTCTGGGGGCACGCCGGCCCTAGAGTCTATTAATTTGTATATCGCGGAAATCAATAGAAGTAGAATGTTCAGTCAGCCAGCTCACAAATTCGCTTGTCAATTGACAAATGTTGAGTCGACCAACCCGCAAATCCACTTGTCAATTTATTATCATAAGATATTTGTAAGGCACCAAACAATAGAGGCCTGTTTTTAACCCCGGCATCCCGAGAACCCGCAATCCAAAAACTGTACATGGTCTATAAAATCTCAACCACCCCGCAAGTTTGCTTGTCAATTTGTATATCGCGGAACTGTATGTGTTATTTGTAGAACACGAAACAATAGAGGCCTTTTTTTTTACCCCTCCCGCCCGAGAAGCCGCAAGTATGGAATGCAATATGGGGACATGGTGTATAAAATCTCATGTCGATACTTTATAAAGGTACATATTTAGTTTTGCCTCATTTCTACACACACTGATCTGGTAACCAGAGTTGGTGTTGCACATGAATTATGAAATATGCACTGGGAGTCGAACGAAGCCAAGTTCGCAATCCAAATAAGTGGCTAAATATGGAATAAGGGATCTATGCATATTTTCTATGTATTGCTCGTTTCTGGGAGCCTTCCAGCACTGGAGTAGAATGTTGAGCGGGCCAGCCCACAAATCCACTTGTCAGTTTATTATCATAAGCTATTTGTAAGGCACCGAGCAATAGAGCCCCGTTTTTTACCCCACCAGCCTGAGAACTCGCGATCCAGAAACTGTGGATGGTCTATAGAATGTCAGCCACCCCGCAAGTCCACTTGTCTATTTGTATATCACAAAACTGTGTGTGCTATTTTTAGAACACCGAACAATAGAGGCATTTTTTTGAGCCTGCCTGCCCGAGAACCCGCGATCCCAAAAGTGGCAAAGTATGGAATGCCATATCCATACATGCTCTATAAAATCTCATGTCCATACTTTATGAAGGTACATTTTTAGTTTTGTCTCATTTCTACACATACTGATCTGGTAACCACAGAGTTGGTGTTGCACATGAATTATGAAATATGCACTGGGAGTCGGACCGAGCCCTTTGGTTTGCTTAGTTGAACAATTCTGACTCATACAGTTTCAGCATTGAACACTGAGCAGTTTCACCATGCACTTTCAGACTTGGCCATTCCTTCCTTGTTTGCTCTTCCCCATGTCCGTCACCTTCACCTGTGTGCATAATAAGAAATAGTGTTTATATATATATGTCTTCTTTCTAAATATTTAATGCTAACAGGTCATCATGTATATATATATATATATATATATATATATATATATGTCTTGTTTCTAAATCTTTAATGCTAACAGGTCATCGTGCAGGCACTATCTAAGTTGTCATTGATGCGCGCAAGGCTCGAGAAGTTCTGTCATCAATGCAATTTTTGCGAAGGCTTTTCTTATCCCTTCCCAGTTTTAATTTCAAACGCCAAGGAATGTCATTCACACACCGCCAACTTGCTTCCTTCATGAAACCTCCAATCTCTTCCCAGTCTTAAATTTGGAATGGCATTCGCACGTCGCCAGCTTGGTTCATTCACGAAACTTCCAATCCTTAAATGTTCTTCGTCGTAACCACCACCTTTGCACTTCTAAGTATGCAATAATTAAGTTGTACTTCTAACAGGGCATCATACAACACACATAGATATTGTCATTAATGAGGATATTTTTCATTCGCACGCATTGAAGCAATGTTTCTAGGGGGTTATATTGTCCCCTCCATTTCTTCATTTCAAGCAATGTCTGGAGAAAACCAACGTTTCCATAAAGTACTTGCAGCATCTCTACAACAATTTTGGAGAGATACAGTGAACATCTTCCTCATGAGATTCTCATGCAGAAGAAAGGAAAAAGAATTGTAGGGGAGGTGGAGCAGCCCGAAATTTACAGTGAAAACATGGATCTTGACACTGATCTGGAAAGCATATTCTGCAACCTTGATCAGCCCAGAGATGTAATTCAGCGTTCCTTCTCAATGGACATGGTTGATACCCTAATTTTTTACGAAGATGAATCCTTCGTATTCCAGAGTGTTGTTTTTGAATCCGAATCAAAAAAATTAATCATTGAAAAAAGAGATGTAAAAAATAAGAAAACAAAACATCGTTCAAAACTTGACCTTGCCAATATGCAGGCGTCCAAAATCTCTCAACTTCACATGGCAACTGAAGATGCTCTTCATGATTCTGTTGGAGTCATTGAAGCCGAAAATGCCAGACTAAAGAACCAGATTAAGGAATTAGAGGATGCTTTGTTTCTTATGCCATTACTTGGCAGTTCTTTGCAAATAGCCATGCATGCGACTACGTGCACCCCTGCAACAAATCTAAAAGGGTCCTCTAGCTTCCTCGCATCCTGTAGAGGATATGTGAAGAAAAATATCAACAAAAGAATGGAACTGATTACTAAGGCCTAGGAAACATCACAAAATATGGATTCCCTAAGGAGCAGGGCACACAACTTGCTCCTACTTCTGCAAACGGATTTAAAAAATGAAGAAACTTTCTATGTGCACACGGTCATCCCTTTTTCCTTTCATGTCAACATCATTCCAGAGATGAGAAGAAGACAACATGATCTCCCATCCAATAAACGGCTCACTCAATTAGAAGCATGTTGGAAAGAGAAAGTGAAGAACCTGTATCTCTTTGTCCAATCATGTGAGCAAGCAATATCAAAGAAAAAAACATTATTCACAAAGCTCACCAAAATAGACTTAGCAGGAAAGACAAACGGCTTCCAGGACCCCAGCTTAATCCTCAACTCGCTGGCGTTAACCAAGCAAGCTTTCAATAAACAAGTTGATAATTTGAAGGCCTTGTCTTTAGGAAATTTTTACAAGATTCTTGAATATCATGAAGAAGAGGTGGACAACTGGCTAGTCCGGTATTCGGTACAAAATGGAGACATTGATGAAGCTCTGTGTAAACTTTCAATTGATCTAAGCGAATTAGAAAATGAAGTTTTCAGCATTAAAATCCGCAATGACATCAACATCGCCCCCTTGAGAAGCTATATTGAAGAGAAATTGAAGCGGGTCACCGACAAAATCCAACAATGAAATGCATAAATCCTCTGTTTATCAATCCAGTTATTCAAGCGGGCCGCCCACAAAAACCAACAAGGAAAGGCATGACCAAGCAAACACCAAAATTACTTATACATGCCATCCCTATAAGTGTATAGTGATAGTTTTTTCTTTATCAATCCAGTTATTCCAACTTTTCTAAGTAGAAATCTATAGCCAAAAAATGATCTTCCCATTTCTACTTTTCAGGTATTACATTGTACCGTGTCCAACTTCTTTCCACAGTCCTATTTCTTATACATATTTCTGTTATGGTCCGTGGGAGCCCCAATCCCAGTCTATATGATAAACGCATTTACATTTCCAAGGATATGTAACAAACTATTATTTTTTTCATATATTCCAAATAAAACTATTATTTTGTCTCCTTATATATTTATGTGCTCCTAGATTTTTATCTTCAGCGATACTGAATATGAAGTCATTATGTTTATTTTATCTCAATTCTCTTTTTTTCCTATGCATATTTTCTCCAGCCTGGTCATTTTCAAAATAAAGTATGAAATAAATCACTGACTCAAAGTTGAGATATCATATTTCATATATATATATATATGTGTGTGTGTGTGTGTGTGTGTGTGTTTCTTTAAATTTCCAGGAATATGTAACACGTTTCATTATTTTTTATATAAATGTTATAAAATTGTGTTCACTACTTTTTTTGTACTCAAACGTATAGAGAGTATGTCATTTCTTGCATCTTTACCACTTGTCCTTCATACTTTTGTCACAATGGCCCTTAAAATTAAAATAGTCCGCAAGTCCATTTCTCAATTTGTATATCACGAAACTGTGGGTGCTCTTTGTAGGCCATGGAACAACAAATGCCCAATTTTCAGCCCGCCAGCTCGATAATCCGCGATCCAAAAACTGCCTAAGTATCGAATTAGGGCTCCATGCAAGTATGGAATGAGGGCTCTGTGCATGCTCTATAAAATCTCATCCCCATAATTTATAAAAGTACATATTTCGTATGTATAAAAGTAAATAACTACTTTAAAAAATTGCATATTTGCTATGTATAATATATGCTCTCTGGGAACCTGTAATTTGATACATTTTAATTTCTTGTATCCACGAGCCCCTGTTTTAAAGAAAACTAATTTGGGAATGCTATTTATTTGGTTTTTTTCTCCACCGCCCTCTGTAACAGACATTAGCAGTATATTTTTTGTGCTTTCATCCACCATTGTATGTAAAACCTATCTAAAGAAAACTAAGTCGCAAATGCTAAATTTTTGGGACACAAACCCCTTAAAATTCAAATAGTCTGTAGGTCCCATTGTCAATTTGTATATCACGGAACTCTTAGTGCTATTTGTAGGACATGGATCAACAAAAGCCCAATTTTCAGGTCCCCAGCCCAAGAACCCGTGATCCAAAAACTGGCTAAGTATGGAATGAGGGTTCCGTCCATGCTCTAATTCGAGAATACTAGTTTTTTTTCTGCTTTTATTTGTTCCTAGATTTTTATAGAGAGTATGTCATTTCTTTCTTTCTACTCAAACGTATAGAGAGTATAGAGAGTATGTCACTACTTTCTTTCTACTCAAACATATAGAGAGTATGCCATTTCTTGCATCTTTACCACATGTCCTTCATACTCTTTACCACAAAGGCCCTTAAAATTAAAATAGTCCGCAAGCCCGCTTGTCAATTTGTATATCATGAAACTCTGGTTGTTCTTTGTAGGCCATGGAACAACAGAGGCCCAATTTCCAGCCCAAGAACCCACGATCCAAAAACTGCCCAAGTATGGAATCAAGCCTCCCTGCAAGTATGGAATGAGGGCTCCGTCCTTGTTCTACAAAATCTCATCCCCATACTTTATAAAAGTACATATTTCATATGTATAAAAGTAAATATCTACTTTAAAAATTACGTATTTTCTATGTATAGTTTATGGTCTCCAAGAACCTATAATTTCATAAATTTCAATTTTTTGTGTCGATGAGTCCCTGTTTTAAAGAAAACTAATTCGGGAATGCTATTTATTTGGTCATTTTGTCGACCGCCCTATGTAACAGACATTGGTACTATATTTTTTGTCCTTTTCTCCACCAGCGTATGTAAAACCTATGTAAAGAAAACTAATTCACGAATGCTAAATTTTTTTAACACGAGCCCCTTAAAATTCAAATAGTCCACAAGTCCGATTGTCAATTTATATATTGTGGAACTGCCGGTGCTATTTGTAGGAAATGGAACAACAAAAGCTCACTTTTCAGGTCCCCAGCCCAAGAACCCACGATCCAAAAACTGGCTAAGTCAAGAACCCGCTCTTTTAAAGAAAACTAATTCGGGAATGCTATTTTTTTCATACTTTTGTTCACCAACCTATGTAACAGACGTCGGTACTATTTTTTTTTTTCTTTTTTTTCCCACCAGCATATGTAAAAAAGAAAACTAATTCGGGAATGCTAAACTTTCTTTAATTAATTATAAATGATTTTATTGATAGAAAGATAAATTATTGAGTTTATTGTTTCAATTTGGTTATTCGACACGAGCCCCTTCAAATTCAAATACTCCGCAAGTCCGATTGTCAATATGTATATCGCGAAACTCTAGGTCCTATTTGTCGGCCACGAAACAACAGAAGCCCAATTTTCAGCCCGCCAGTTCGAGAACCCGCGATCCAAAAATTCAAATAGTTTGCAAAACAGCTTGTCAATTTGTATATCGCGGAACTCTCGATGCTATTTGTAGGTCACAGAACAACAAAAGCCCAATTTTCAGCCTGAAACCCCGACAACCCGGAATGAAGCTTCCATGCATGCTCTATATATCTACTTAATCAAATTACATATTTGATTTTTGTAGGCCACGGAACAACAGAAGCCCGATTTTCAGCCCACCAACCCGAAAACCCGCAATCCAAAAATTCAAATAGTCTGCAAGACTGCTTGTCAATTTGTATATCGCGGAACTCTCAATGCTATTTGTAGGCCATAGAACAACAGAAGCCCAATTTTCATCCCAGCACCCCGACAACTCGGAATCAAGCTTCTGTGCATGCTCTATATATCTACTTAATCAAATAACATATTTGATATGTATAATTTCTCCTGTTCACGAACCTATAATTTCATATATTTCAATTTCTTCTGTCCAGGAGCCCTTGTTTTAAAGAAAACTAATTTGGTATTGCTATTTTTTTTATGATTTTGTCCACGAACCTATGTTACAGATGTTGGCCATTAAATATCAAATCGTCCACAAGTCCGATTGTCAATTTGTATGTCGCGAAACTCTGGGTGCTAGTTGTAGCGCATGGAACAACACAAGCGCAATTTTTAGCCTGCCAACCCAATAGCCCGCATGCTCTATATATCTAATTAATCAAATTACATATTTGGTATCTATAATTTATGGTGTCCAGGAACCTATAATTTCATGATTTTCAATTTCCTGTGTCCAGGAGCCCTTCTTTTAAAGAAAACTAGTTCGGGAATGCTAGTTTTTTTGTAGCATACGTACGCCCTTAAATTTCAAATAGTCCACAACTCCAATTGTCAATTTGTATGTCGCGGAACTCTGAGTGCTATTTGTAGGAAACCGAATAACAGAGCCCGATTTTCAGCGTGCCAGCTCGAGAACCCGCGATCCAAAAAGCCACCAAGTATGGAATCTCTTTCCCATAGTTTATAAAAGTACATATTTCGTATCTATAAAAGTAAATATCTACTTTATAAAATTACAAATTTCATATGTATAATTTATGCTGTCCAAGAACCTATAACTTGATAAATTTCAATTTCTTTTGTATCCACCAACCCTTGTTTTAAAGAAAACTAATTCGCGAATTAGTATGTCAAGTAGCATTCGTGAACCTATGTCAATTTTGCACCAAACACTTCTCCACGAACCTATGTAACAAACGTTACTACTATTTTTTTGTGTTTTTTGTCCATGAGCGTATGTAAAACATATGTAAATAATACTATTTCAGGAATGCTAAATTTTTTGGACACGATGCCCTTAAAATTCTAATAGTTCGCAAGTCCGATTGTCAGTTTGTATATCGCAGAACTATCGGTGCTTTTTGTAGGGCACGAAAGAACAAAAGCCCAATTTTGAGCCCGACATCCCGAGAACCCGCCATCCAAAAACTGGCTAAATATTGAATGACGGATCTGCTTTGTAAAATTACATATTTTGTGTATAAATGATCCTGTCCAGGAACCTTTCATTTCATAAATTTCAATTTCTATTGTGTCCACGATCCCTTCTTTTAAAGGAAAATAAGCCAGGAATGCTATTTTTTTTTGTGTTTTTTGTCAACAAACCTATGTAACAGACATTACCACTATTTTTTTCGGGTTTTTCCCACGTACCCATGTACTTCAACTTCCTACCCACGTGTCTATACTCCGTCGTTTTTTTCCCCTTTCCCACAGATGGGGTGCTAGTAGAGCACACGCGTCGAGCGGACCAACCAGAAGCGATCCTCCGTGGTGCCGGCCATGTGACGACCACATGCCACTCCCTCCCTCCTGCCTCATGACTTTAACTTCAGCTCGCTCGAGGCAGGGCGCCATTACTCTCAGTGCGCCCTTCTCTGCCTTCACATCCTTTCGATGGACCTCGTTGGGCCTTTATTCTGTGCGTGCGACCATTTATGGAACCTCACTAGCTCCCTGACCTATTTCAATTGCTCCAGCGGCTCCAGATGGCTCATTCTTTCCTGGTTTTTCTTCTCAGAGCTCGGCCTCTTGCCCAGCCTTTCCCTGCTCTGCATTTTTCCTCTCCTGCTCTGTTGCTGGTGCATTTTCGCTCTCCCACTGTCCCGGAGATGCCATGGCTACAAGGGAAGTCGAAACACGGGTTAGCCTGCCAGCCAAACCGACCCCGCCTGGTCCTCCATCCCCCGCTTGTTCCCTCCCTGTTATCCTCCTCCTCTTCGACCACCTCGTCCTCCTCCCTGGTGCAGTCGATTCAAATTCCTACTTCTCTCCCGCCCCTTGCTGTGTTCCTTGCCAACAGAATGGAGGGGTTGGACTGCTCAGGGGCCTCACTCGACTACAACCCAGGACCTTTACGCAATTCGACATCTGTTTCACACCCAGGCCCTTTGGCTCTTCCCAACTCTCCAGCCACCCAGTCGCTTCAAGACCAGATTCACGACACCCAATTTCAGATGGATGGTCCGAAAGCCAGTCAAAATTCGCGACGGCAACCCCAATCTTGAGCCGGTTCCAACGCTAACCCATAATGCGAGTGGAAAACATGCCTTGCACTGGTGCAAAGCCTAGTATTCGACATGCGTCGGGAAATGGACGACCTTTGGTTCTGCCTAGAGACCCTGGACAACAAAGCCTCTCAACTCCTGTAGTTGCTCTCTGCGTTATAGGGTGTTCATCACCTCCCACCAGAGGCAAGCCAAGCAATAACAACCCGACCATCAGCAACCTTCTCACCAGTGTTGGCACTGGAAACTTTAGTCCACGCAAAGGCAGACCGCAAGGAGCAGAGGCTTCCATCACGGTCGGAGGACGTCTAGAAGGAAGAGCACGTGCTATCACAGACGAACGACGCCATGCAACTCGAGGAGGAGCCGCCTCCTCCTGGGGACACGACATTTCGCGCCTTCTGCATGGCCGCGTTGCCGCACTATAGCCCATACTGGTGATCTGTCTCTTTTTTTTCTCTGTTGTTTTGTTATATGCATGGCGACCTTTCATGCATTTGTCCATAGTTATTATAGTTATGTTGTCTACACTTTCCACAGTTGTAACGACCACCCTTAGGGGCCAGATTTTTGAACTCTTTTAGCATCAGTAACAGTCTAGACTTCAGTTATGAAGCGGTTCAGCTGGCTAAACTGGCTTCCCCTCAGGGAAACTCAATATTTACAGCTTGAAACCATGGAAATTCTCTGTAGTCCTTCATTTTGACAGACTTTTATACAATCTTATTTATTAAAAAAAAATATTGAATACAATTTAAATAATTGTTTATACTATTCATTGAGTAAAACATGTTATAGCGTTATATAAATTACTATAAATCTTCATACAATGTTATAATATTCTATAAATTACTCAGTCTTATGTATATGACGGAATTGTTGGGTGCAAAATGTATATGACGGAAGTGTTTGGTACAAAATGTATATCACAGAACACGCTGGACATGAAAAGTGTGAACCCGCGATTTCGTATTTGTTCGGTGCATTTCTATAAATTACTGTCTAATGTATATGACCGAATTGTTGGGTACAAAATGTATATGACGGAAGTGTTGGGTGCAAAATGTATTTCATGAGAGAGGCTGGTCATAAAAAATGAAAAAAATGAACCCACGACTTCTCGAACCCGCCATGCCCTAATTGTTGGGTTACATTTGTTATGCATTAAATATTTCATGTACTATCAAACTTAGATCCTAGGAACCTTCGTTCATGTACCAGACATTAATAATTTTTGTTAAATTTCAAATAAAACTAATTCAGGAATACTAAATTCTGCATGAATACCACGTGTACTGCAACTTGTAGCCCACGCATTTACTCCCCTTCTGACTCCGTTGCCATGCAACACTTGTTACAATGAGACACACTCCACTACATCATAAAAATATCAAAACATGTATTTTTATTCATTTATTTTTTAAATTTTATTGAATTTTTTAGGGCTAGAAGTTTTGTCATAATTTACTTATCAATGGATAATAAAAATAATGTTTATTAATGTTACCCACAATAAATTAATATCCTTTTATATTAATATATAATTAAAAAAAATAAATTATTATTATAAAAAATTGCAATTACAATTACATATTATTAAAACAATTAGATTTTATTGAATTTTTTAGGGGAAGAAAATTTGTCATAATTTATTTATCAATGGATAATAAAAATAATGTTATTACTGTTATCCAATATAAATTAATATACAATCTGAATGGGCTTAATGGTTAATAACATGTGTTTCCTCCTAAGAGATTACATGTTCAAATCCAGAGGGGGTAGGTTATGTATACCTGGCCTAGAATTTATTTGGCCATTCTCAACTTGATGATGAGCTCCCTACATTCCAAAAGCTAACTATCTATTTTTTAAAACTTCACACTCTAAAATAAAATGTTTTTCTGTTTTCACTTTTTGGAAGTGCAAAACCCACACGTCACAACTGGGAATGCCATGGGAAAAATAATTGTTGTTTCCCTCTTGAAATATTCTGAAAGACGAATATTCTGAAAGACAAGCAGAAGTTGCCAAAGGAATACGAAGATTCTACGCAATTATTATTCAGCAACGTGTGTGATTTTTGCAAATTCCATTTGTACCGTACACCTTGGATTGCGGTTCGACATAGTAGGGGAGGCATTATTTAAGGCCATTATTTCCTTCGAGAAGAGTAGTGTGCTCGAACAGTTCTTCACCGTTATTATCAATGGGTGCTTGTTACAGTAAGTTCATAACTGTTCCCTTCTGTCTGTATTTTGGGTTGGTAAATTTACTTAGTTTAGTGCAAGATATGCGAATTTGTTTTGATTAGTTGCAGAAAACACACACCCGAGAGTTTCGTTCATTATTACAGAGAGTACACAGACGCTATAGAATGATCTTATGATGATCTTTTAATGGGGTTTGTTTATTCATAAATCATAGAAAAGACTGGTTCTTTGGGCACTTAGTAAACTCTGTGATTTTGCAATATGTATAGAAATAAATAAGCAAGTTTAGGGAGGCATATTTTGGAACTCTCATGATTGGTTTTCAAGTTTTTTGCTCTTGCATTGTTCTCAGTGGTAGATGCAGTTTGCTCAAATTTTGATTTTGAACTGGCAGAAGCTCATGTTCAAACATAAACTTCGTGTTCATTCGGCATCCAATTACTCATAGTGCCTTGGAAGAAGTGTTTATTAGGCATCACGTTCTCATGGTGCCTTGGGAGGACATCAGGGTATATTAGCTTACAATTTCGCTAATAACAGTCCCAGTGATCTGAGGCATCATGTAAATCATTCTTTAAAAAGGATCCAACAAAGTCGCTCTAAAGTGGTGAATAGGGGGCTGAGTGATAAAACTCACTAGTCCGCCTCTGCGTTTTGAAGAGAGGGCAAGTCGGCGGCTCATTTGAGAAAACATACAAAGAAGAAGATCGTTTGCTTTGGAAATACAGATGGAAGGACCTGAAACTGTTATTCTTAGGCCTTTCTTTAGGCATGCACTTGCACTTGTGTTTCACTTGCTCATTATTGTTTCT
>JASDQU010736026.1:458-12865 GCA_032191745.1 Picea mariana | reverse complement strand
AGTGATAAAACTCATTAGTCCGCCTCTGCGTTTTGAAGAGAGGGCAAGTCGGCGGCTCATTTGAGAAAACATACAAAGAAGAAGATCGTTTGCTTTGGAAATACAGATGGAAGGACCTGAAACTGTTATTCTTAGGCCTTTCTTTAGGCATGCACTTGCACTTGTGTTTCACTTGTTCATTATTGTTTCTTTCATTCCGGCCCTTTGCTGGAGAAGATGGGCAGGTTGCAGTAATAGATCATCCCAACGGCTTACTGATCGTTCCTCCAATCCAGCTTTTACTAACAAACTTCGGTTCAGTTTAATGTATAAGCTGATCCTTTGTTGTTGCATCTCTCTAGCTGTTTGCCACACTCTGATTGGCATATGGAGCACTGTGTACTGGTGGCTGAAGAAAAGGGCCAACGATTTTCCTGCCGAGGCAGAGTATATTGTTCAGGCACTGGCTTGGTATATAATGACATACTATGCTTATCATTCTGTTGGAAAAGGAAGGAGAGAGAAGTTCCCACTTTTATTACAGATATGGTGGTTCTCATCATTCATTTTGTTCACCTTTTTGCTCATTCTTGACATATTACTCTTGAGGGATCGGAAAATTATTTATCCTTATATTTGGGTTGATATACTGGCTCTCTCTATTTGCAGCTTCTTGTGTTATGTTAGCTATTGTGGTAGAACCAACACAGATTCATTTACACAAAGCATTCAAGAGCCTCTGCTTGAAAGCGCTTCAGAGAAAAGTGCAAATATTAAACTGGTTACTCCTTACACAACAGCAAATATTCTCAGCCTTATGTCATTTTCTTGGTTAAATACTTTGCTTGCTGTTGGGTTTAAAAGGCCTTTACAAATAGAGGATGTGCCTCATGTTGCAGATGCAGATAGTGCAGAAGAAGTATACCATGCATTTAGAAATCGATTAGAGGCCGAAGGCCTTATTGATACCCGGTCATTGGCAAAAGCCACACTTTTATCTGTTTGGAAAGAAGTAGTCCTGAGTGCATTATTTTCAGCAATATTTATTTGTGCATCATATGTTGGTCCATTTTTTATGGATGCCTTTGTACAATATTTAAATGGAAACCGACAGTTTAGATATCAAGGCTATGCTTTAGCTGCTTCCTTTTTTGTAGCAAAGCTCACAGAGTCTTTTGCACAGCGCCAGTTATATTTCAAGGTGCAAAAGATTGGTATACATTTCAAAGTAGCTTTCATGGCTGCGATATACAGGAAAGGTTTTCTTCTTTCTAGTCAAGCAAGGCAAAGACATACAAGTGGTGAGATTATCAATTATATGAGTGTAGATGCTGACCGTATTGGGGATTTCAGTTGGTATCTACAGGAGTTTTGGAGCGTGCCTCTGCAGATTCTTGTGGCCCTGTTTGTTTTATATAAGAGCTTAGGCTTGGCCTCACTTGTAGGGCTATCAGCCATAGTGGTAATTATGATTGGAAATGCACCTCTTGGAAATTTGCAGGAAAAGTTTCAGGATAAGATAATGGAAGCAAAAGACAAGAGGATGAAAGCCACATCAGAGACATTGAGAAACATGAAGATATTAAAATTACAAGCTTGGGAGATCAGATTTCTACAGAAGCTAGAAAACTTGAGGAAAGTTGAATGTAGCTGGTTTCGGAAGTACCTATTCGCAGAAGTTATGTTAACATTTGCCTATTGGGCAGCTCCCTCATTTGTGTCAGTTATTACTTTTGGTGCCTGTATGCTGATGGGAGTGCCTTTAACAGCAGGCAGAATTCTTTCTGCTCTTGCTACTTTCAGATTACTTCAGGAGCCTATCTATAACCTTCCAGACTTAATATCTAAAATTGCCCAGACCAAAGTGTCCTTAGACCGTCTTGCTATATTTCTGCAAGAAGAAGAGTTGCAATGCAATGCAATAGAACATGTATCCAGGGATAAAACTGATATTGCAATTGAGATTCAACAAGGAGAATTCTCTTGGGACCCTGCTTCTTCTAGTTTGACTCTAAGAGACATCGAACTTCATGTAGACAGAGGTATGAGAGTTGCAATTTGTGGAACTGTGGGTTCTGGAAAGTCAAGCCTTGTAGCCTCCATACTAGGGGAAATACCTAAAATTTCTGGCACAGTAAGGGTGAGTGGCGCAAAAGCTTATGTTGCTCAATCTCCGTGGATACAAAGTGGGAAAATTGAAGAAAATATTCTCTTTGGGAAGCAAATGGAAAGGGTCAAGTATGAGTGTGTACTTGAGGCTTGTGCTTTGAAGAAAGACCTTGAACTGTTCCCCTATGGTGACCAAACAGAGATTGGTGAAAGAGGCATTAATTTGAGTGGTGGCCAAAAGCAAAGAGTACAACTTGCACGAGCAATATACCAAGATGCAGATATCTACCTCCTTGACGATCCTTTCAGTGCCGTTGATGCAGAAACAGGCAATCATATTTTTCAGGTAAATATTTTAAACAGATTAGAAATACCCTTTTATAAAGGCATCTAAAATGTAATGTTAACAAGATTGCTTATAACCAGTCTCTTCAGACCCCTCAGATATTGAACTTTTTATGTGACAGGAATGTCTTCTTGGCATTCTGAGTACGAAGACTATATTGTACGTAACCCATCAAGTGGACTTTCTTCCGACTGCAGATCTCATTCTTGTAAGCTGAAGCTTTTAATACTCGGTTTACATAAATAAATATTTTTATACCATTTTGGAAAATGACACATAGAGAAATCAAGGCTTGAGAATCTGCTGGCTTATTGCTTTCTTTGATAGGTAATGCGAGATGGTAAGATTGTCCAAGCTGGAAGTTACAGCGATATTCTACAGTCAGGTCTAGACTTTTTAGAGTTGGTTGGTGCACACCAAAAGGCTCTGGATGCTGTGGATGTTAACAAAAGTTCTTATAACAAACGCGCATCATCACATATTGTTACAACACAATCAGGCAATTTGAGAGCTAATCTAAAGGATGAAGCAAACCTAGAAGGTCTACAGGAGAATGATAATACTCCAAATACAATAGAGGAAGGGGATGATTGGGAAAAAGAAAATGTAATATCAAGTGGGTCAGATACACAGAATAGGAAGGCACAACTTGTGCAGGAAGAAGAAAGAGAGACAGGCAGGGTTAGTGCTTCTGTCTACTGGTCTTACATCACTGCTGCATACAAAGGGCGCTTAGTACCTATCATGTTATTATCGCAAACAATATTTCAACTACTACAAATAGGTAGTGATTATTGGATGGTATGGGCGAACCCTGTAACACTTGATAGCAGGCCCCCAGTTAGCAACTCCCTTCTGATTGGGGTCTATGTTGCCCTGGCATTAGGCAGCTCATTATTTGTTCTGTTGAGGGCAATCCTTCTTTCAGTTGCTGGATTTAAGGCGGCAAACTTGCTTTTCAGCAACATGCACAAGTGCATCTTCCATGCACCAATGTCATTCTTTGATGCAACTCCTAGTGGGCGTATTTTGAATCGGGTCAGTCCAAGTTTACTTTTTCTCGTTTTCTATTTCATAGGAATGGAGTGAAATTATGGAAGAGGTTAACATGTCTTCTGTCCTATCACAGGCATCAACGGACCAGAGTGCAGTAGACCTAATAGTTCCTTTTCAACTTGGATCTTTAGCTTTTGCATTTATACGTCTCGTGGGAATCACTGGAGTTATGTCTCAGGTTGCTTGGCAGGTCTTTCTTGTGTTTTTACCTATTGCTGCAATTTCCATATGGTACCAGGTATGCATCTCTCTCAAAGACTTCATGGCATGCCATTGAAACTTTGTTTGTCTCTGAAACCTTATTACCTTATTACCTTATTTTCTTGTGAGAAACGGATACCAGGGATATCAGAGCCTTATTCTTAGTTCAACTTATATAGTAAAGTTAACTCTGTGAACATACTGTACTGTGGAGAAATGGGCTACAATTAATTAGGTTATTAAATGTGCATAGATATGTTATTCTGGTCACTTTTTATCAGCTGAACTTCACATTTCTCCTTTCAAATCACAATATTTTAAGAACTGATGGGATTCTTACAATTTTAATATTTTCTTCTTGCAGCAATATCATATAGTGACAGCCAGGGAATTGGCACGGTTGGTGGGCGTTTGTAGAGCTCCAGTTCTTCAACATTTTTCTGAATCAATCTCTGGTGCAGCCACAATCAGAGGTTTTGATCAGGAAGACCGATTCATCAGCACGAATTTACATTCAATTGATGTTTTTTCCAGACCTACTTTTCACAGTGCTGCATCCACGGAGTGGCTATGCTTGAGGCTGGACCTTCTGTCAACTTTTGTATTTGGCTTTTCCTTGGTTTTCTTGGTTTGTTTACCACAAGGTGTCATTGATGCAAGTGAGTACACAAAAACCATGACTATGTTGAAATGCATTTATCTTTTGCTTAACGAACTTATGTTAAAGAACATAACACATTTCTATAATAAGAAGTTAATTGATGGGTACCTTTTCAGGCATTGCTGGCTTGGCAATAACATATGGGCTGAACCTGAGTTCATTACAAGCCTGGGTGATTTGGCTCTTATGTAATGTGGAGAACGATGTTATTTCAGTGGAAAGGATACTGCAGTATTCACATATTCCCAGTGAGGCACCCCTTGTCATAGAGGAGTCAAGGCCAAACTCTGATTGGCCAGTAAAAGGAACAATAGATCTTTCTGATCTTCAGGTCAGTCCAAGTACTAGAAAATCATTTGATCTTGTATTTATGGTTAGTCATTTACATTACTATGCTAGACTGATACAAGTGGTCATCTTATCAGGTGCGCTATGCTGCACATCTTCCACTTGTTTTGAAAGGCCTTACATGCACTTTTCCAGGAGGAATGAAGGTGGGAGTGGTAGGGAGGACAGGGAGTGGAAAATCTACTCTTATTCAAGCACTCTTCCGCATTGTAGAACCATCAAGAGGCAAGATTCTCATTGATGGCATTGATATCTCAAAAATAGGCCTGCATGATATAAGATCCAAATTAAGTATTATTCCACAAGATCCAACAATGTTTGAGGGCAATCTACGCACTAATCTTGATCCTCTTGGAGAGCACTCAGACACAGAGATTTGGGAGGTGGGTATTGTCTAATTGTCTCACCTATTGTTCAAGATGCAATGATTATGCCATCGTAAATATAAACTATCCTTCATTTAAACAATATAAACATTTCTTAGGGAATCAAAGTCGAGATAATTGGATGATTGGATTTTCTTTGCGTTGTAGGCTCTGAAAAAGTGTCAACTTGAAGAAATTGTGAGTGCAAAGGAAAAAAAGCTGGATTCTTTGGGTTTGTTCCATTCTTGCAGCTGCCCTCAAACATTGAAATAAAAATTAACATTCCTATTATAATATTCTTGATTTCGTAATCCCATGCTGCTTAGTTTCAAATTCAAAACTATATCCAGTCTAACATGATAATCTCCTTTGCAGTCACTGAAAATGGAGAGAATTGGAGTGTAGGACAGCGCCAGCTTGTTTGTTTGGGTCGAGCATTACTAAAGAGTACCCGCATACTGGTCCTTGATGAAGCTACTGCCTCAGTAGACAGTGCAACTGATAATCGTATACAACAGACACTACACTACCAGTTTTCTGACTGCACAGTAATTGCTGTCGCACATCGAATTCCAACTGTTATGGACAGTGATCTGGTTCTAGTGCTAAACGATGGTATTGCTTTTGTCATGTGGCCTTTTTCTTAGTTTTTTTTCTTTGTTTCCAAATCTGCATATTTTCTACATAATATTTGTGACAACTCTGATATTACGATGAACTTTTGTCTAAAACCAGGCAGAATTTCTGAGTTTGATTCTCCAATGAAACTCTTGGAAGATAAGTCTTCATCATTCTCAAAGCTTGTTTCAGAGTACTCCTTGAGATCGAAAGTATCTCAGTGAACTCATATGATGCTCAATGTGCTGACATAAGTCACTCATGATTGTAACAAAGCTTCTCTGTCCCAGTCTTTATAAAGTACAGATCCATTTCCCATCTATATTATACCACACACGAGGATTTCATTGGATGTGAGGCACAACCTGATTTTAACAACCATCCTTGAGGCATTGATAATTACAGGATATTCAAAAGACAACATCCTGAGAATAAGCCTGACAGTGGGATTTGCATCTAGACCTGCAAGTCAGTGTGTTTTTTCTTCATAAGTGAAATACATTGTCATTCTCTCTAGCCCAAATCAATTAGGGACGTGATTTCAAATTGGGGGACCAATATAGCATCTTTGCTACTTTTCATTCCATGTTGATTCATCTCCATGCCATTCTGCAGCCTTTTATAGAAGGCAAAAAGAGCATACAGGGCATAATGCATTTCTTCCTGAGAGTGCTAAAGATAAAATCTTGGTGACTATTAATCATTCTGCCGAGGTAAAAAAAAAAACTGGAAGCCCAAAGAGGAAGGCACAGAGGATAAAGTATGGGGATTGATCACATTAAATATATCTTTATGGGGTCTGTAACCAGTGAAACAGCTAACGAGCGCCAAATCTATGAATTAGATATTGGTGAACAGAACATGTGTGGGACTCGTAATGCAGCTGCTAGCTATCTACTCAGTTCACAACAATTCAACCAGTCATTTTCATTCAATTTTTCAACCAATTTTGGTTGAGAAATGTTTCAGAAAGTATAGTTTATACTTTACAAAAATAATTTTGAAGTAATGGATTTGCTGTGAAACGATGGGAAGAATATATATATCTTCTAAACTTTTTGACAATTCACGATTTTTTGCTTTTAAATGGATAGTTGTTTTGATAAACCAGACAGATTATATAAGCATGTGACCTGACTGGTGCTTTGGATAACATGTTTAATTCAGTGGATACATGGAAAATTATGGTACATCATATTTGAAAATGTTGAATAATCATTCAGAACATATCTCATGGGGTTCAGCTTGCTTATAAAACTGTGAAATAACATTGTAAAACAAGTAAAGTGATATATAGTGAGAGAAAGCAAAACTCATTCCTTGTTGCATAACTATGTTTTAATGGTGGTGCTACAAGATATTATGATTATAAAGCCATGTCTCTCTGAGAATAGTTTTCAAGCCAGGAAAGGCTTATCAAGAAGGCCCAACATTGTCCTATTTAGGTTAATCTGCAGGTAGCTATTCTACAGTATTCTAAAATGAAGGTTAATGTATCAGAGCATGTGTTAGATGCTTCCAACCATGAACATGCAGAGCCTTTTCTATTGTCCAATCAGACAAGGTCTATCGGGTATTGCTTACTTTCCAATATGTTATCCTTGCTAAACCAGTTAGTTGATTTAACAAGTTCCTCATGAAATCTTTGGGTCTTATAATGCCCAAAGGTGCAGGGAATTCTGGTGGGAGGGAAGAAAATATTTATGTCTTTATGTCAAGGGAAATCATAAGTGTTATTCATTTTCCTTGTCTATCTAATGTGGCTTGGTTGTTTATGAACATAGCACTCTATTATCTTATATACCGAGTACTAATCCTCATTCTTAAGGCCAAATCAAGACTTTTTTTGATGGAACTTTTGTTCTGATTAATGAACTTTACTTTCACAACAAATTTAGTAAGGTAGCAAAGTTAATTCATTAAGAAATTTACAATCCATGCAATCATTGCAATTAGAAGATCTTATGATTTTTATTTTGTTGTCTTTTATCTCAACGTTTTATAAATATCTATATAAGGGAAAGAAATCTGGTACAAAATGTTCAGGAAACCTATATCTTGTTTACTATTTGTCCTTGTGTGAGGTAGAATTTTCAATTTTATAATTAAAAATATTCGGTCCAAGAATTATGAAATTTTGAAAAACAGTATTGCAGAAAAATATACAATGTTCTACCAAGTTTCTGGGATGTGAGACATGGGAGCGAGGAAACACGTTTGCGGGATGGGAAACACCATGGAGTCCTTGGCATAAGGAGACCCAGCTTTAAAATAAATTTAAAGATATGAAAACTTGTTTTGTGGGGTTTGATAAATGATGGAAACTTAGGTTAGTGTTTATAGTTTTAGTTTTTTCCTTATGCATCGTAGATTTCATAGGGGGAGTGCCTAGGCACCCCCAACAAGTTTGAAACGCGCCCATTTTTAGGTGAAATGTTTCGTCATGTGTATCACCCATTTCACTTTTCACTTTTTGGAGACGTGGTAAAATGTTTCAAAAACTGAGTTTTGACGTGCCGAGAGTTTCAGAACTCTTGAACAATTAGTGAATCAAAGCTCATAACCAACTTCCCTAACAAATCACTTTAAAAGTCATTAGTTGGTGGCAGGGCATGTCAATCCACACTATTGAGACTCGACACAACTAGTTGGCTCATGGAAAAGCCCATGCTTTCATCAATTCACTTTATCCATGTTGACAAGATTATCGTGATCCTAATATAATTAAATATGGCCATGCCTATCTCTATCCCTTTGTAGTAAGGCAAATGGACCATCTAATTTCTAAAGATTTTCGAGGTCATAACAAGCTGTCAACTAGGTTTGTTTTTTACTTCAAGTTGGCTCTAAGTTTCAACTGTCAAACAAGGGTTTGTTGTTGTTTTATAACAACAAATTGTTTAGTAACTTATTTGTTGTTCTGTTATGGTTACATAGGCCATATAGGTGCTCTAGCATGTAGTTTTGTCACAAGATGTTAGCACATGCATACCATAAGCTATATAACACACCTAGAGATCTTTTAGAGCTGAAATAATGTTGTTCTAAACACTAGCATACATGAACATGAACATGAACATAGGTATTTTTGGTCAACATGACCCTRGATAAMMACCCCCCTGGAGAAAACTAGTTTGGAATATGAGTGTATATATGTGGATAATAGAAGGTGGAATACAACAAGTACAATAAATAGATGAACTCGATACAATAGCAGCTTGAACCATGCTGAAACACAAGTCCAAATGAAGAAGATGYGCCCTAGGATGGTGYGCCCTCCTCACAAGTTGCCTAGACCATTGAACTGAAGCRTTTTGTTGAATGRAAGCTCTGATGGAGAAACCCTCCCATAGTACTCYGAATCTGTGTTGTAGCTCTCCAATGAAACTGTCCTCACCGCAATCTAAGCTTTGTAAGTCCTCCCTGTTGTCAGTGCGCCCTCCTCCAAGCAAGATCAACTCCAACAAATAAATGAGGGTCTAAGCTATGTGGATGCCTCCATGGATAGAAGCGCCCAAGCTTTCCTCAACTCTAGCCTCCAACCTCATCCCCATGCTCTCTCTCAAACTCTCCAAGTGAACAAATGAGTGAATGAGCTCTCTCCTTGCCTTATGCGCCCCTCTTAAGGAAACATAAGGAAACCTAAAAGTTGGGTGGATGAGATCATCTCATCCCATCTCTAATCAATGGTTGAGATCTCTCCAAAAGAATCTCAACTCAAAACCCACTTTACTTAAGTTTCCATAGTTTCTCTTTATGTCCCTCAATTCACCCTCATTTTAGGTTAAAATGACCAAATTTCACTTTTGACTTAAATCTCCTAAGTCAAAGTGAAATTAGACATAAAGTACATGGTACATGGTACAAAGTATTTCCCACTTGTGTTTAGAGGCTCACACACACAAGGGGACCACTTTCCAAGGTACCCAAATCTCAACAATTTCCATATCTCTATAATTAAGAGGGAAGTTTTTTGAAAGGGTAAGGGAGGCAATTCCTCGTAGACCTCCCATAAGTAATTTTGAGAGATAAATTTGGAATTGAAATTCGTTGATATTAGCTTTAACTCGACTCCCAATTTGCTCCCAAACACTACTTGGATGAATAAATGTCTTCTCAAAAGGGATAGGGACATTATTCTGTTGAGAATGTAGCAAGGAAGGTCTTCCACTAGATTGCAACATCCTAGCATGGTGGGGGACAATGAAACAAGGTCAAGTTGAGTATTTAACTTTTCCTAAAGTCTAACTTAGGAAAATAACTGTTGATGTGTTATATTCTTCAGTTGACGTTATTGAGCACCTTTAAAAAGTTTAAAGTGAAAATAATTTAAGTAGTGGATGTTTTAATCTTAGCCATCCATCTTGGAGAGTGAGGGAGAGTTAATCTCAGCCCTCCATCCTTATGAGATTAGGTTTTCACTTGCTCATTAGAGTATAAGGGAAATCGACTTGGCTGAGAGGGCGTATTATTCATTAGAGAGATCGACTTGAGGAGAAGCGATCTGAGGTTTGAGAGAAGAGGGTTTTGCAGGGAGATAGAGGACTTCCAACCGAGAATCAACCAATTTCCAGGATCAAGCAGAGACCACATCTAACAACCACACAAATGATCCGTACAGGGTGACGCAGGGGCCGTACGTCACACATAGAGGCTTCTGTGTTGGGTTTTACTAAAGCACAGGGGTTCCAGAGGTTGAGATAAGGATCGTACTCCATGTTGGAGGCATTTAGTTGAGGTTTGG
This sequence comes from Picea mariana, assembly GCA_032191745.1. Classification (NCBI taxonomy): domain Eukaryota; kingdom Viridiplantae; phylum Streptophyta; class Pinopsida; order Pinales; family Pinaceae; genus Picea; species Picea mariana. Next base: position 2,438 of record JASDQU010736026.1, on the reverse strand, counting down.
CTCAATATTTTGTAGAGGCTGATTTTTTGTAAGAAAATCTCTATATTTTCTTGCTGAATAATAAAAATCTCCAAATCTATTGCACTGGTTTTCCCTCCGGGGTTTTTCCAGGGACTATTGTCCAAAAATAATTGTGTACTGTTGATGTGATTGTTGTTATCTTCTACTTTAAATTCCTGGTTATTTAATTTATGTTGTGCATTATTTATTTGTGAAAGAAACCCTGGTATAATCAGTGACAAGTGAAATTTAATTGGCTTAGTGAACTGGGTTTAGATAAAATTCACATATTCTTAGTTCTCTATATTGAATAGATGCAAACTTTACTTGAGATTTGACCTAGACATCTCATTAGATGCAAACGTTACTTGAGATTTGACCTAGACATTTCATTTGGTAGCCATCTAATCGTGTAACAAACTTAACTTCCTCTCCATTATCAGATTCTAGCCACATAAAAGTCAAAGTTCCAATTAAGGAACTATTGGAACTTGGATAATTTTTCAAGGATCAACTATGGAGAATTGGCCATCTATAATCTCTCAGTGCTTCATTGTATACAATCTTGAATCGATTAAAGCTCGACTGCAGGGCCTTGCTGTTTTGGCACCAAGTATGAATGGGAGGCTCTATCATCCAACACCATTTGCATCACTTGAGCTACCAAGGAGTAGGAAACCTCTGCCTTGTTATCATTACGTCGTGATGTGCAACGAATATCCTTAAGCTCCACTTCCACCCTACAATTGAAACATCGATGGCTTATTATTGCTATTATTATTGTTACTATATGGAAGAGGCATAACCCAATACACCGACCCTGTTGGGCGAGATGGTTTGGGGAAATGAGGTTGACAAAGTGAGGGAAAGGATTGATATTGAGGAAGGCGGTGGCCCTCTCTCACTCCCACTTGGAAAAATTAAAGGAGCCACATGCCCTTGCATGTGCGAGGAGGGTGGCGAGAAAGAGGGGCCTTGAATGCCCCTCCCAAATGAATAAACTGATTTGACTAGTGACGATTGGGGAAGCTATGTGACTTTGAAGCAGTGATCAAATTTGAAGGGTCCATTCTAATTTCAGTGAGAAGGGTATATAATCATGCAACCCTTCCATGATGAAAAGCTTTCAGAAAAGTTACATTTCAATTGACAACAATAAATTAAGTTCACACTTCATAAAAAAATCTATTAAATAAAATATTACATTTCCAATCAAATTTATTTCTAATAAAGGAATTAGTAAAAGCTAGATCACTGCCTAGTTGGAAAATATTACAATTATAACAACATCAAATAGATATTTAGTCAAATTTGAAAATGTAAATTCATAGAACAACAAAATTTGTAAATTGTATTAATTCTTTTAAAAATGAAATAACACATATTGTCCCCAAAACAAAGGTATACTTGAGTGTTTTTACCCATCATATTTCATCTATCCCCAACTCTCGTCCTTAAACCAACATAACCCCCAACTCACGTCCTTAAAACAACATAGCCCCCCAAAAGTTATTATGTAATACATTCGTCAAAAAAACTTTGGAAATTAATTGCCACCCCAAAAAGGATACTATGTAATACATTTATCCAAAAAACTTTTGGAAATTAATTGCAAACCCCAAAAAGTTACTCTGTAATACATCTGTCCAATTTTTTTTTGGAAATTAACATCCACTTGCTGCTTGTAGCTTAGCATATCTTGCACATTATCCTTCAATGGTTAAATGGAATATGTTTGAGAAAACTCATTACAAAAGATAAATAATATATGAATATTTATCATTTTTATCATACTAAGTACTATTGAATATTCATCATTTTTATCATACTAAGTACTATCCATGAGGTCTCTGTGTGACATTTTGTCAATTCTCCGTAGATCTCTTAATATTGTATTTCCTTCACTTAACATCAAGGCTATTGATATCTTGTATAATTTTACATACATTTAGAATATAATATCAAGATTTCATCATTACA
>JASDQU010736025.1:505476-519098 GCA_032191745.1 Picea mariana | reverse complement strand
CCAGGGAGACGAACAGGTTGTCGGGTAGGCACAGATAGTGGTGGGTGATGTGGTTGGAATAATGAGATCTTTTCAGTGCATGTCTGATCCACTGATCATCCATTTGGACATAGATGAGGCTCGAGTGTTGGCACCCCCTGAGGGTCCACTGCGCACTCTAGTCGATACTAGTAGCATTCACTGTGAACTCAAGAAGGTCAAATTTCCCGAGTTCTTTGGTGCCCCGGGCGGCGCAGACGCCGAGGCATGGTTGGAGAATATGTCAATGTGCTTTGCACTTCGTGACCATACCTCTAACATGAAGGTCTACATGGTGGTATTTCAACTAAAGAGAAGCGCTCTTCTATGGTCGAAGACGCTCCTGCCGCAACTGAACATGACCATCGAATATGTGTCATGGGAACTGTTCGAGGAACGGTTCCGAGAGAGGTACCTGTCAGAGGAATTCATTGAATGTCAGCTCAACACCTTACAACACGACGGTTGTACGTTTCCCGAGTACGAGGCCCATTTTATGGATTTTCTTCGGTATGCGCCACATCTTAACACTTAGAAACTTAAGGTCAACGGGTTCGTGTTCGACCTTAATGGCAGCATACGTGCAAAGGTTAGGATTTTGATGCCTCAAACCTTGCATGATGTTGTCCAGAAGGACCTCATAATAGAGGAGGAACTTATCAGCGAGGGTCAGAGAAGGACTCCAGTGAGACCAATAGGGCAGGTGTCATCTGGTGTGCAACAACATCAGACACTAGCTAGAGATATGCCAGGATATCGTGGCTTCTAGAGGGGATCCACTCTCACTATACCTCGGCGACCGGTGCCTCAGTAGTGGACACCTTATTGGGGACCACAACTTCAGTAGCAACATTGACCGCAACAACATCAGTTTAGGCCTGTTCAGCAAAACAGAGTAGGATTCCAGGTTGGTGGGCTGTCTTCTTCTACTTCGGGTGCTAGGAGTACTAGACCTAAGGAGGGGTGTTGGACATTTGGGGAGCCACACTACTAGTGTGACTGCCTTGTGGATAGGACTAGAGTGTCTGGATTAGTCGGACCCACTACCATGGGAGATATGGGCAAAGCCCATCAGATTCATGCAGCGGTGAATAATTGCTAGGCAGAGCACTAGTCAACTATGTTCAAGACGTTAGATACTGTCACTGACCAGACCCTTAGTATTTTGATATATTCCAGTGATACCGAGAGTTTCATTTCTGGTGCAGCGATAAAAAGGATTAAGGTAAAGGCAGTCGAACAGGATGAGTTTAGCTTTGTAGAGATGGCTTCTAGAGACAAACAGAAGGTTGGAGGAAAGGTTACAGGTTGTACCCTTAACCTAGGAGAGTTTTTCACCAGGGCCAACCTGTACGTCACGATCTTAGGATCTTATGATGTCATGATCGATATGGATTGGTTGGAATCACATGAGGCGATACTCAACTGTAATATGAAATAGTTGATCTTGGTTGATGACGAGGTACAGAAGCGCATGATTGTAGGTCGGAACCAGGGATTTTCCCTGAGGTTCATCTCTTCCCTGCAGCTATGGAAAAACATGTGCAAGGGATGTAAGCTTTATGCGATCCTTATGTTAAACAAGAAGGGAGTAGCAAAAGGTCTAGAACACCTTCCGGTGGTGAGAGAGTTTGCAGATGTATTTTCGGAGGAGTTACCTGGGATGCCGTCGGAGAGGGAATTGGAGTTACTATAGACCTAAAACTGGGGACTGAACCGATAGCTAGAACGCCTTATCGGATGTTGACCCTAGATTTACAGGAGTTGAGAATGCAACTGAAGGAATTGTTGGACCTAGGACTGATACGTCCAAGTGTGTCACCTTGGGGTGTGCTTATTTTCATACGAAAGAAGGATGGGTCATGGAGGCTCTGCATTGACTACTGTCAATTGAACAGGGCAACGATCAAGAAGGAGTATTCATTGCTGAGGATTGATGATTTGTTCGATCAGATGAAGGGCATGACTATGTTCTCAAAGATCAATTTGTGATTAGGATATAACCAGTTACGGATTAAGGAGGATGATGTCCCTAAGACCACCTTTAAGATGAGGCTTGGGCATTACGAGTTTATTTTTTTACCGTTTGGACTATCAAATGCCCCATGGGTATTTATGAGTTTGATGAATGGGGTGTTCTGTGGGTACTTGGACAAGTTTGTCTAAGTATTCATTGACGATATTTTGATTTACTCTCGGACGACGGAGGAGCATGAAGAGCACTTGTGCTTGGTACTACAGTGTCTGCGAGAGCACAAATTATATGGGAAGTTGTCCAAATGCTCGTTTTATCAATCGAGGATTCACTACCTAGGGCATGTCATCTCCGGCAAAGGTATCGCCGTGGATCTAGAAAAGGTCGAAGCTATTATGGAATGGCCTGCACCAATGAATGTCATGGAAGTGCATAGCTTCATGGGTTTAGAAAGATACTATCGATGGTTCGTCGAGGGATTTTTGAAGATAGAAAATCTGATCACGGAATTGAAGAAGAAGAACAAGAAGTTTGTTTGGACTGAGAAATGCGCGGAAGCGTTTGGGAGGCTCAAAGAGCTGTTGACAACAACACCGATACTAAAGGTCCTGGACATGGACGCAGACTTCTTGGTATGTACTGACACATCCAAGGAAGGATTAGGCGGAGTCTTGATGCAAGATGGATGAGTGATCTCTTACATATCGAGGAAACTAAAAAGGCATGAGGAGAACTATGTGATGCACGATTTGGAGTTGTTATCCATCGTATATTCCTTGAAGGTTTGGAGACACTACCTGGTTGGACGAAAATTTGAACTAAAGACGAACCACTGTGGACTACAACACATCTTTACGCAAAGCGACCTGAACGTGCAACAATGACGTTGGTCAGAATTGCTTAGCGAGTACGACTTCAGGATTACTTACATAAAAGGAATAGTGAACCGAGTGGCAGATGCATTGAGTCAGAGACCACGCATATTTTCGGTGTTGCCTCTTCATATGAATCTACATGAAAATATTCTAACTTTACAGCGCGACAATGACTGGTACAAAGAGGTCGAGTATTTTATAGGAAAAACACAATGATGATACCCAGATTCGAAGGATTTACATTTGACGATGATGGATTATTGAGGTTTAAAAATCGGATTTACGTACCATCGAACGACGAGTTGAGGAGCCTAATCCTAAATGAGGCTCATAGAGAATTATACATGGCTCACCCGAGAGTCACAAAGATGAGGGTGGACCTTAAACCCTTATTCCTATGGAAAGGAATGAAGGCAGACATAGTCAACTATATGGCCTGATGTATAGAATGTCAGCAGGTAAAGGCTGAACATAGAAATCTAGCAAGATTACTACAACCACACGCTATTGTAGAATCGAAATGAGAGGTTATTTCGATGGATTTTATTGTTGGGTTGCCATTGACGACAAGGAGAGACAACTTGATTTTCGTAGTAGTCGACACTCTGACGAAGAGTGCTCATTTTATTCCTATGTGTACGATGTATCAGGCACCTGACATAGCTAGAGTTTTCATTAGTGAGATTGTGAGGCTGCATGGCATGCCTAAGAGGATGATATCTGATCGGGGATTGGTGTTTACTAGACGATTTTGGACTAGTTTCTAAGAGGCCTTGGGAACCCAACTTAACTTTAGTACTACGTATCACCTGGACACTGAAGGGCAGACCAAATGAACAAACCTGACCTTGGAGGACATGTTGCGCATGTACATGATGGACCAACAAAAGTGTTGGGAAGAATTCTTGCCACTGGTAGAATTCTCTTATAACAATAGTTACCAAAGAACCAATAAGATAGTTCCCTTCGAGTTTCTTTACGGGAGACCGTGTTAGATGCCTTTGAGTTGGAATCGGCTTGAGGATAGAGTCCTGGTGGGACCAGAAGCGATCCAAGAAATGGAAGAGAAAATGAAAACAATAAGACAAAGGGTTAAAGAAGCACAGGATCAGAAGAAGAGTTATGCCGATGTGCACCGTGTCGACCGTAGTTATGAGGTTGGCGATCGAGTCTTCTTCCAGGTAAAACCACATAAGATTTCGATCAAGTTTGGAAAGGGAGCTAAACTCTCTCCTAGGTTCATGGGACCTTTCGAGATTGTGGAGAGGAAGGGGCCTGTGGCCTATCGACTAGCCTTGCCTGATTCTTTGAGGTGTATGCATGATGTTTTTCATGTATCTGTTTTGAGACATTATATTAGTGACCCTACACATGTTATTGACATGAGTTCCTTGCAGGTATCAGATGAGGGGGCGCTCACGACTGAGCTAATCCACATCTTGGCTCATCGCATTCGACAACTACGACGTCGAACAGTAGATCAGGTCAAGGTTCAGTGGGACAACTATAGTCTGTACTCGGCGACCTAGGAGGATGCATACGATATGCGCCAACAATTTCCATTTTTGTTTGATAGATAGACTTATGATACTGTGATACACATTATTTCGGCACTTATATACTGTGAAACTTTGGGACGAAGTTTAGACCAAGAGGGGGGGTGTATGTAACATTCTACTCTTGCGTGCACTGAGAAAACTTATTCTTTGAGAACACTTGCTCGCAAGTGATCCAGATTATTATACTTTTGGGCACTTGATTTATGATTATGAGGTGTTATGAATTAATGACATGTTATTTGGTTGCATTGACATAGACAAGTGTTATTGACTCAATTTTCCTGAGTGTGCAGGATTTTGGACCTCGAGGATGCAGAGGCATCGATGGAACCCCTTGGACTCCAGGTTGAGTCAGGGATTGGACTATTGGGGTTTGATTGTTGTATATATGACATTTGTGCACCTGATTAGATGATATGATTATGGATATATTTCTAACATGATTCGTTGATGATGCAAGCTAATGATAGCTTGCCGACCAGACTCATATGTGGAGTAGAGGGGTCATGCACAACTACTAGAGACGTTGAGGGAAAGGTATGGACAACAACCCTACCACAACCTACTATCACTCCCGTCATGGCTCAAACTGTAGGTTAACGACTGCTTAGTTCGAGAAGACCCACGATGCCATGAGGGAAGACTGCTACAATCGCTCACGATGATTCTAAGGGGCATGCAATAAGGCAAGGGACTTATTCCTTAGAGGCCCTTAGTCTCCCACAAGATCATCTGGCGGAGTATTGACTCCAGGGGTTTTTGATGTCTACCAAGTCAGTCAAGAGGCGAGTGGAGCCCTTGGAGCACGTAGTGCGTCTTGAAGGGCACGTCGCAGAAGAATTAATAAATGGATAAACCTAGATGGCCTTAGGACGAATAACGTGATAAGGAAGATTTAAAACATTTCCCCTAATAAAATGTCGCCCAGCCTAGGAAAATAAAGTCTAGGTCTAAGTGATACTTGTGATAAATTTTTTATCTATTTATTTAAAAGAAAAAAATAATAATAATAAAAAAATAAATAATAATGATAATCATTATTAATCATGTGACGAGAAGGGGGTAAGTAATTAAAAAAATCTTGTGGGGGATAAAATTTAAAAAGGGGAAAAAGGGGAAATAATGGTTTGTCTCATATATTAATTAAAAATTTATTAACTAAAAAGGAAAAAGGGAAAAAGGGAAAAAGTTAATTTTCTACACCTGCCAATTTTAGTTTTAAATGAAAAGGGAAAGAGGGAATTGTAAAATAATTAGGAAACTAGGAAAAAGCACGAAACATAAAAAGAAAGAGGAAACACAAGGAAAAAGCATAAAACCTAACTTAGTAAGGTATCTAGCATTTAAGAACTTTCTAAATTAAACTCAACTAGTAAATTAGTAAGGGGGGGGGAAGTCATTAAAACTTGTAAGGGAATATGGGGACACCTAAGAGCGATTCTAGGAGTGCCTTTAGGTGGGTGAGGGAAATAGGAGTAATTAATTAATTAATNAAATTAATTTATTGTGCAATGAAGGGGATGGGTGACACATGTACGGGGAGGATTAATATGAATTAAATTGTTGAACAATAAATTAAAAGGGATTTTGGGAAAGTGAATGACTTAGAAAATCTATATAAAGGAGAGAGGAGGAGGATGATGGATCTCTTCTTTTATGCGTAACGTTACGCTGTAGAATTTTAGACTTGACTGACTTAGCTTATGGGAGTTGGGATACCCAGCTCAATGAGGAGTGGTAGCTTGGCCTTGCGAGGCGAGCTGGGAGCTAGCTGCTCTATGTTTTAGTGTGTGTGGCCCCTTTGCGCCTCAAGCGGCTAAGGAGGAACAAGAGTACCCCTAGCATTGGCTGGGAGGTACCAGTGAAGTCTCATCGGTCGACAAGCGGGCGCTGCATGGAGTGCACGAGACAACAACTCAGAGCTGGCGAGTTGGGCTATGGTATGCTTCCTTTAATTTTGCATGATAGATTCTTAGTATACTTACGCTTTTGGTTCTGTATTTTGTTTGGGTAAAGAAAATGATTGTCTTAGAGTTTAGTTGATAATTGAATCCCCCCATAGACTTAAGCTCGTCTTTTATTGATTCCCTTGGCTTCGATCCCTGCATGTTGAGACTGCCCTTTGGTTGTAGATTGTTGTGAAGTTTTGTGCTTTTCGCCTTCATCCCTAGCTCTTCATTCCACGCCTGAGAAGTCGGCCAGGATCCGAATTGATGGTCGTTACTTCGGTGCACAACGACCTATAGATACAAACACCCTGCTTTTTTGTGCATGGATGATGAGCGACGAATGTTTCTGCCCAACCGTCTAGCCCTGTGGTTTGTTCCAGGTAGAGTGTTGTCTTGCGCCTTGATGCGAATATTTGGCCCGACAATTTATTGATTGATGGTGAATTTTAATCTTTTTCTTTTTCTGTGTTTTGCCCCTTGTTACTTTGGAGATTTGCCATTTTCTTTTAAGACCGTAAATGTTGCATTTTAAGACTGCAATGTTAATAACGAATTATCTTTAGAACCATGATTTCTTTCCCTGTTGACTGCAAAGAACTCAACAATGAAATTGGGGCAGCGAATTGTAAATCGTTTCAATGACATTTTTACTGATGTATATTCTTTGTCTGCATATTATCGAGCTATGGCTATGTTACGATTTTATCTCTATATATAGAATCGTTACCATAACGTTTTTCTCTTTATTATTGAATGGTCTGTCGGTGCATTATTGAGCTATAGATAGATTACGTTTTTTCTTTTATTTCTATGATATTGAATCATACCAGAACGCCTTCTTTTTATATTGAATGGTCTCTCTGTGTATTACTTCTTACAGATAATCGTTTTTATTTCTTTATTTACTATGATAGTAGTTGTTCAGTTTTAATTAGTTTCCATACTGAAGTATGATATTCACTAAGGAGTAAGATTTTCTTGATGGTTGCGCCTTACTTATGCCTGGACTTAGTTGGCGCTTTCCTGAGTCTGCTTATTTATTTAATGAGAATGACTATATATATTTCTTTTTGTTGTGTATAATGTATGTGACTTGATGTAATGGCAATGTGAGCATATCATCGGGGATGTCTAAGTTTGACTTTGGTCCAAGATTTTTGTATGAGATTTTGTAAAGAAAATGACTCTTTGGTGAATTTGAATGAAATAAAGGATTGCTTTATGTCTCATCTATATTGATTATCATCTTGGTGTCTTTACTTCTGTTCTTAAATTTATTTCAGCAACTGTTATATTCATAAAATTACATAAAAAGTGAATTTCCAGCAAGCTTTTTGTTGATAAAAGACTATCCTAAGTACTCATAATTAATACTTGTGAGTTAGGATGTTATTTTTGTTGGCTATAAACATAGGGTGATATTCTCGTCTACTTTTCTTTAGCCAAGTAAAGTTTGATAATGCTTGAGTAAGATCAATTCATATCTTTTCCTCAACATTTATTTGGCGACCATACTGGGGAGATCTTCAATATCTCTCTGGTTAAAAAATTTATATTTGATTTTTCATCGATACATATTTCTTTTTATGAAATTGATTCTTTGATTATTTTGCTATTAATGACTGTTCATGTTGCAAGGCAACCCAATATTGAGCCTGGTCTTCAAGACCAGACCAACATTGCTTTGAACCTATTTAACACCATTCTAGACATTGTTAATACCTATGTCGAACTTAACCATTCTTGGGCAGCGATTGAACATGATATTAGTGCTCAAAAACAATTGGAGGCTATATGTAGACAACCTAGAAATCAACAGTAACCTTTTGTTTCTTCAGTTTTGGCCTTTCTTTCATGTCCTTAGATTCTCATGCTTCTAGAAGAAGAAGGAGCTTGTCACCTGAAATCAATCCTATTTCTGAAATAGGAAGAAGAAACGTAGTGTTATCTATCCAACAAAGTTCTCTAAGGAGGACTTTATCTGATTTATCCATCTCGTCTTTCTTTCCCTCATCTATCATCCACAAGATGGCATCTAGTGGTGGCTCTGATGGCACTGGAAGTGCTCCATATTCTCAATATTCATCGTCATCAGTGATTGGTATATTATACATCCACCATATCCATGTCCAATCTACCAAAAACCCCACCAAAGTCATTAAAAAGTACGGGCTTTTTCAGTTCGAAGAAGATGCCACAACCACACCGTGGCATGTATCCTCTCCTATTAACCTAGCACCTGCTACTTTCCCACTTCCAAAGTTTAAAGATCACTTTCCTAGGTTTTAAGGAAATAACACTGTCAGTACTAACGAACACCTAGTTGCATTTTCTAATGCTTTCCATAACACAGGTGCCAACGACAATGACACATGCATGCACTTGTTTTTCAATTCCTTTGAAGGAAAGGTTGTGGTCGATTTCTTTGACCTTCCTCCTAAGATCCTGTCTACTTGGGATGAGTTAATATATTGGTTTTGGTCCACTTATGGGAAACCCAAAATCCCTGCTGAGAAGTTAAGAGAATATAATAACACCACTTATAAAGATGGTGAGACCATCAAGACTTTCAAATTACGTTTCACCAAGTTGTACAATCAAATCCCCGAACTTATCCACCCATAGAACCAAGCCACTTTCATGCATTATTACAATGCATTTCCTTCTCCCTACCGCCATAGGCTTGAGGAAAAATACATTGATAATCTCGATTCTACCCTACACACTTGGTCAGAGTATGAAGAACAACTTGAACGAACTGGTCTACCCCAAGGAGAATCAGTTAGACAAACATATATGTTTTCTCTCTTACAACTAGTACAAGATATGAACAATCGTATGATAGCATTTGAGCGGAAGGGTACTATATCCCCTCTCACCCCTGGAGCTTCATCATCTTCTGCACCCACTTTTAGAAATCCGGTTGAAAACAATTTTCAGCCTAAGGCTATCTTGCCTCAGAGTTGGTGTAACTTTTGCGAGGAGCACCACGAAGAAACCACATGTGAGGTAAATAAGAGTGCCAGAGATAATATATTTGGTAAAAGACTAGAATCTACTATTGTTTTCCTAGACTTTGCAGAGCCAAAGGATGTCATGGTTATTAACACTAGGAACAAAGCCTATGCTCCCAAGGGTAAATTTGATCCTCCTCATAGTTCTTCTAGCCCAAGCACCTCCTCAACCACTGCTATGTCCCAAGTTCCTAAAATTCCTAAGAGTCAAATAATCACTCCCCCTCCTCCCTCTTCTAAATAAAATATCTTGAATCAATTGGCCAACATGAAAGCAGATGCAACCCTCCTAGATATGGTTGTCGTCCCTGAACAACAGATGCATCTGAAACAATTCATGGAAGGAAAAGCTTCTGTTGTAGCCAATATTTCTGAAGAGGTAGATGAAGAGGATTCTTCTGTAAATAAATTAGGTGTATATAACTTTAGATACCCTGTAAAAAAGCCCCCTTTTTATATTTCTTTAAAGATCATGGATAAGATTGCCCATTGTTGCCTCATTGATGGTCGTTCAAGCCCAAGTGTCATGTCAAATATTATTATGGAAGATCTAGGCTTGTCATGTACAAACAAAAATGCCAGAAGCATGCTCTCCTATAATAGTATACAACAAATAACCATAGGAGAGATTAAAGATGTAACCTTGGTTTTATGAGCTCATACTGAGATAAGGACAACCCTCAACATTTAGGTGATTGATATGCCTATGAGGAATTATTCAATTATCTTGGGGAGAGATTGGAAAGCCCTAACACGTGGATACCTCTCACTCGACGAGACACATTTATCCGTTCCTCAGAATGGTAAGAATATTATAGTCCTTAGAGAAGGAATAATTTCACCCTACATAGAGAGTGTTTTGAAATCCAGCGTAAACTATATCGAAGAAGACGTAGGAGTGTATTCCATATTTGTTGAAGAGGATAATATTCCTCTAGAAGGAATTGATTCAGATGATGAATTATGGTGTATTCACTTTGCTGGTTCACACTCTAACGAAGGTAACGGGGCTGGTATTATCTTGGTTTCCCCTGTAGGAAAAATTCATAATCTGTCATACAGGTTGGATTTTGCTTGTTCAAACAATGTCGCTGAAATTGAAGCTTTGTTTTTAGGCATTGAGAACACTCTTAATATTGGTTGTGGTCACCTTTCAGTTTTTGGAAATGTTGAGCTTGTTGTGAACCTGATACGTAAGACATGCTCTCCTAGTGACAAGCTAATGGAACAATACTCCCAAACTATTTGAGCACTTGTCTTGACCCTTCTATCTTTCAACATCACTCATGTTAAGAAGGAGTTGAATTCAATAGATGATCGGTTAGTTGTCTTTGCAACCTCTCCTACTCAACGACTCTTACCTCGCTGGCCAGATTGTGCTTTCCAATCTCTACATCGTCCATACATTTCTGAAAATGAAGAATTCTGGAAGGCCATCCCTAACGACGAGAGAATTTGTGTTGTGATTCAAAATGAACCTCTCAAGCTTGAGGAGATTATATTTGTAGAAAATAATAAGATTTTTGAGGGCTTGACTCCTCTTTAGAGTTTGTTTTCTTTGAGTGTTGTGGGCAATAAAGAAAAACAAAAGAAGAGGAATTATAGAAGAATGTGATTGAAACCATCCTCTTGAACATTAGGACATTTGAACCTTTGACCAATGTTAAAATAAAGGTCCAATGTTCTAGTAAAGAAGAGAAGAGGTCCACCAGACTACTTGGTTAATCTCAAAAGGTTTTTTCTTGGTCTTATGAGGATCTTCATGGTTTTGATCCTGGTATTATTTAGCATATCATGAAATAGCTAGGAAAAAACAAGAATTTGTTAACTCTGCACCGAAAGTACCCGTTCGAAGGGATTTGAGAGATTTATTAAGGACTGGAATGTTTTCTTCAGCCCACCCTGAATGGGTCTCAATTTGGAAATCAGCCCCGGGGACCACTGGTAATATCAGAACTTGCATTAGTCTTTGAACTTTAAGGAAAATGATTATGATAAATCCCTTTTCCCCTCTCAGTATTGAAATGTTTTTGCAACGGGTTGTAGAGTCACAGTTAAGACCCTTACTTGACAGTTTGTTTGGTTACAATAAAATCAAAGTAAAAGGGGAAAATGTTCACAAAACCACTTTCATTACTAATTGAGATACCATGCCTTACAAATGTTGGCTTTTTAGCTTACTTGATACAGGTACTTCTTTTAAAAAAACTATGCACATGACTCTCGATGAATTGGTCGGTCTCCATCTCTATCTTGTGAGCTAATTGTGCGTGTCAAGGAAATGATGATTACATCATATTTCTAGGTGATCGGACCTTTCCAAATTGCTTTTGTCTTGGATACTAATTCTTATATCTCAAAATATTTACAGGAGAAATTGTTTCCCTACAACACTAGCATCCCTCGCTTGAAATATTTTGAGGAACCAACATGAAACGTTCTAATGTTGTCTGGATTGTGATGTATATTAGTAGCCTAGCTATGCTTTCAATTTTTGTGCTTCTTTTCTTTGCNTTATTTCTGTCTTTTATTGCAGTTGTTTTAGTTCTGCATTTTACTTCTGTCATGTTTTGGTTTCTTCTTATATTTTAATTAATTTGGTTAAATAGGATGTTGTATCAATTTTGCCACAATGACACTCCTGCAAAGCATTGTTAGTTAATAACAATCAAGCTTACACAGATGTTATGATGCTCCTATGAAGGACCCTTGAAATTGTTACATTTTTTCTGTTGTTGTCCTGTAAAGAGTTGGCTATCTTCTTCTTGCCTTTTCTTCACCCATCGAGATTTTAAGAGCAAGTTTAAAAAGTTTTCCTCCTAAAAGTTAGAGAGCAAATTCTAGTCAAATTATTATGCATACAGTGGTAAAACCCCTCATACTTAACACTTTTCATGAATTATTCCCAAATTCCGAGTCATCTTTCCATTGAATCCGCTCACTTCCCCCTGTTGCATAATCATCTGAGTTATGAATTCTTGGCCTCCTATTTTGGTCTGCGAAACCATGAGTCTTGAGTTCTAAATATGTTAAAAACAAATTTCCCTGTGGAGTCGCCAGTTTGTTGACGATTGAAAATGTCAACGAAGTTTCACCCATAAAATGTTGTTAAAGGCTATTATTATAAAAACTAAATAATACTATTAGGTGGGACCCCCTTAAACTATTGGAGAGAAAATCTGTTCATTTTTTATGTTGAGATGATGTGTGACACGACTCACATGGTTGATGAAGATCTTGTTGGTATTGGTTATAAATTGAGCTTATGAAGGGTTGATTCCTTATGTTACTACAACCTATGCTATTCATTAATGTCATTATTGTCTGTTCTTATCGCACCTACATAACAAACATGATAGTGAAATTAAATCAAAGGCAAAATACTATAACAAATGCAAAGAAAAGGGAACTAGTTTTGCAATACCACATGCGAATAATTTGAAGGAAATGAGACACAATTGCTAGGGAAAGATTTTAAAGCTATCCTAACTATACTACATGCATGAAAATACTTTATGATTATTTCTAAACCCTAGATAACAAGTAAATGGTTATGAAATTGTGATTGAATTACATGTTTAATATGCATATGGTTGAAATGTTGGTGGCGCATTTGGCAAGGTGATAATTCTAATGGTTATGCAATGGTTAATGGAATTATGTGGCCGATATACATATGGTATGTTTTGGATAGATTGAACATCGGTGGCTCATTTGATAAGGTGGTGAACATTGATGGTTAGGTGATTTGTTTTGAGTTATATGATGTGAAATGGGATATGGTGATTGCGCTACTGGCTTTTAATGTGGTGATGGTTTCGATACATGTTTGATTAGTCATGTTAATGGAGAATTTTTTGGTATGTACTGTTGATTTAATGAGATGTGGGTGGAGGCGACGTGAATTTACTACACGTCACCTTTACTCTTCTTGTTGGCTGCCACCCTAGTCAGGCTATTGTTCAATCTTGCTACTATGTTATGATCTGAAATTTTAGCAGGGAGGAACCACTCGGCCAACTCTCATTTTAAGGAATTCGATTAATAGGTATGTCATTTTTTTTGGACATTCGTGACTTCTCTCTAGTTATGAAATGATTACTGGATCAGGTGTATGGGTTTGTGTTTTTCTTTAGCATTGCAACTGTGTGGAATTTTGGTTTCTTAATGAAGAGTGGATGGTTCTTCCTATAATAGTTTTCAGTTCGTAGAGGTTATTGGTCTTCCTGGTG
>JASDQU010736025.1:483734-501604 GCA_032191745.1 Picea mariana | reverse complement strand
TATCTTGATTATCATCTTGGTGTCTTTACTTTTGTTCTTAATTTTATTTCAGCATTTGTTATATTCATAAAATTACATAAAAAGTGAATTTCCAACAATCTTTTTGTTGATAAAAGACTAGCCTAAGCACTCGTAATTAATACTTGTGAGTTAGGTTGTTATTTTTGTTGGCTATAAACATAGGGTGATATTCACGTCTACTTTTCTTTAGCCAAGTAAAGTCTGAAAATGCTTGAGTAAGATCAATTCATATCTTTTCCTCAACACACCTCACATTTAGTTTCCTAATCTCAAGGATAAGTTGAGAATCTCATAGATGATTGAGATATTTTATCAAACTAAAATCCTAATTTGGTGGATTTTGAGATATATTTTATCCGTAAAATCCTTGAGAGATAATTCTCCCTAAAAATCTTAGAGATCCCAATTTTTTGGATCTAGTGAGTGAGCTTCTCCATGGTATTTAATCCTCCAAATCCTATATAATGAGGGCTTTCCATGGTGAAGTAAAAGGAAAGAGATCAAAGGTATCAAACCTTTAATTCTTTGGGGAATATTATAGGTATCAAACCTTTGATTGTAGAGGAAGAATCAACATTTAATGTCAAGATTCATGCAAGGGATGGACGAGGAGAGATTGGAGAAGTGTTGCATCATCAATCATGCTTTGTAAGTTCCTCTTTTGGCTTTCCAATTAATATAAACTTGGCCTATTCCCTTCAAGTTCATGTGTTCACATTTCTTTTCTATTGTTTTTTCAGTCTTCATAGATAGTTTTGCTCTATATAATAATCTAGAGTAGGAGGAAGAGTTCCTTTGCTAGTCTTTGCAGGATTTCAGTTGCATTGAGGAGCTTCGAGACCAAGCATCAGGATTGGAGGAGCAAGGATGGACATCGCGACAAGGTGCACTACATTCTTCTTCTCTCTCTTGTTTGATTGATTCAGTTAGATCTATAGGGAAAGTAGTAACCACTTGTTCACTTGTGTCTTTGAACCAAATATAAGAGTCTTGGTCCAAAGGGAAGCTTAGCCTATCCACACGATAATATTTATCGTAACACCTTTGTTGGTGTTGGCCACCAAGAAGCCGTTGATGGTGGCCATGAATGATGTTTTCAAATCCATCAGGAAAAAGAGGCCCTACAACCCCCACATGAATATGCAAATAGGAAACATGTAGTTCACATCACTGCCCAAGGATGGATCCATAAATGAATCCATGCAAGGGAAACCCATCTAGACATATCCTATTCATAATCTCCAATGCCCTTGTTCTCACCCAAGCAACTCTCTTGTAGTCTTCCCTAAGAAATTATTCCAAGAAATAAGAAGCCAGTTTGGCACCACTCATAGTTAGTGCAATATTTTCATTCTCATTCTCTGCTAGCAATGATATGATAATATCACTCCCTCCCCCTTTAGCCAGAGCTACACTTGAGGAGGACGAAGCTGATCACTCTTAATAACAAAAACACCAAAGTTTTCACTGGGAATTAGTTACACGCATGTAAGAGGGATCATGTAAGGAAGATTTTTTATCATATTATTTCCAAATCTAAGCAATGAGTGCCTTTTTCTTAGTTCGAATCCCATCTCAATTGTCGTGTGTACCCATCTCTTCATGCCTCCAAACCCCACTAGAAATCGACAACCTACCTACTATTTATTCTTCTCCCTACCTCATGCATTTCATTTCATTTCATCTTGTCGAGTTTGAGA
The DNA here is from genome assembly GCA_032191745.1 of Picea mariana. Taxonomy (NCBI): domain Eukaryota; kingdom Viridiplantae; phylum Streptophyta; class Pinopsida; order Pinales; family Pinaceae; genus Picea; species Picea mariana. The sequence continues at coordinate 499,883 of JASDQU010736025.1, read as the reverse complement.
GTTCGGGTGGCCCAGTATGTTTAAAATCTTTGGCGCGGAGGTGGCATTGAATGTAGCAAGTGGATGTCTAATCCATAGTTATCAAGTCCAAATTCGAATTCAAATTCAGATTAGATTCGATATGGAAAATAATTTGACTACCTAAAATCCAATAGTAATTGTTTTTGGGAGTATACATCCTACAAATACTAAACTTATTTTAGTTTTTCAAAATTTTAGAAATTTCTCATCTTTTTATCTATTTTCGGTTCTTTTTCCTTTGTTTGTTTTGAAATTTAATGCATTTACGAAGGATACAACTTCATTTGAATTTTTTGTGGACCTGAGCAAGAAAATCCTTTCCTTCCTTCAATGACAAGCCAAAGAAGACCTATTAATGAAAGTGTAGCCAGCTCAGTTGCAACCATTCCTTTAGCCATTTACTCCAGGAAAGTCATTGAAGCATGCACCGCCAGGAGATTTAGCAGTATAAAAGAAGCAACTGGCCAGAAGAGATGAAAACTACCAAGTCATGGAAAAATAGAGGTACTAACTCGATATAGACAGTCTATTTGGGTGGTGAGTTATGGAACATGAGTTGCTTATTTGGCGTAAAAAAGAATGCCCACAAAATACTCTCTTATGAAAATGGAGGATGACTAGAACTATTTCGCCCTTTATTCATACGCCATGTTTCCCCACTAGCCAAAGATCCTACGGGGAGCTGCTAACTTCAAACATTTTCAGGGATATTTGACTCTCATTGTGATATTTTATCACCAATCATTAGGATATTTGAATTTTCTACTTAAATTTGTATCTATCCATTTCGATCGATACGTATTACCCAATCCATAACCTAAAATCTAAGTTGATTATTCCATGAATGGATTGGCTCTTCTCGCTCCACAGTTCTGGATATTGACTCGTCGAACTATGGAAGCCTATGACGATACATCTAATCTGATTTCTCGTATCTAATCGAATTTAACATATTATTGGTTGAACCGAATTGAAATTTCAAATTTTCAAATTCTTCAGTTCGATTCAATGTCGAATTTTCAAATTCTTTAGTCTGATTTAGACGAATTTGGTAACTATGGTCTAATCCACCACTTGTATCAACTCTCCTAGTGTATATGGCAATGGTGAATACATTTAACATTTTCCTAACACGGTATCTAATAGGGTTTATCATTTCATTTTTCCTCGCTTAGTTTGAAATTTTGGGTACCCTACTGATTTTGAAATCTTGGGCATGGAGATGGCATTGAACACATGTAGGTGGATGTATAATCCAACACTTCCATTGACTCTCATACTCTATATGGAATTTGTGACAATGTTTAAGTTTTCTTGGAAACATGGTATCTGGCAGGAGTTTTTTGGTAGAGGTTTCATCCATTTTATGGCATATGGGAGCCATGGCCATGTGAGAGTATAAGGGAACTAGGAACAATGACAATCGACAAGTAGGTTTTGAAAATAGTCTTAAATAAATTGATTTTGGGTGCTTATTATGTTAGGTACCTAACCTCCCTAACCTCTCACATAGGTAGAATAATATATTTTCCATGTAATAAAGGACAACATTAATAAGGCCTAGTAATAAGGAAGAATAAGTCAAATGTAAGAAGACCTAATAGAAGCTTTCACTTCTAGAAGATATTCCTCTAGATTGTTCTTTTGGTAGATAGATTTAGTATGAATAAGAGTCGAAGGCATGGGAAGTATTGTCTTGAAAATTATTGTAATAGAGCTCTTCTCTGTTGGAGGTTTCTCCCTTGAAGAGGCAAGTGAATATTGCTTTCTTGAATAAAGGTATCATTTTGGTGTTTCTCTTCTCAATATTATGTTGAATAATTTTGTTTATGCATATTATATTACATCTAGTACCTTACAAGTGGTATCAAAGCATTTTCCTTGGCAGAAAATTATGGGTTATTTTTTTCTAGGGTAGAGATGTATTCCTATGTCTTAAAGATACAAATATCTATTAGTCAATGCATAAATCCGCGATCGGGGAGAATCATATACACATGAAATACAAGTGTACTTAAGCACACAATGTTGGCCACCCTTGTAACCCTTATTGGTACCCCTTCGAGTGGTAGCGCATTAGATAACACTTGTATATGGATTGACCTAGATATCCTCAAGCCCTTCATAGATAAACCAATCGGCCTCCTAAATGTTATAGTGCTACCGAGAACAACACTTGGGAAGACATTCTCTAGTACCTGGGTAGTTGGGTAGTACAACTAAGGGCACAGTCTAGCCTCCTTAGTTGGTGCACTAAGATATTGGGCCAAGTACTACAGTTGGACCCTGCACATATATCTGAGATTTATAGCACAGGGAAAACCCTTGTTTGTAGACACCTTGAATACCCTAACCCTTGGTATGGAAACATAAACATAAAAGACAAGATTTATTGACGTGCAACTTTACCTCCTTCATTCTCGTTGCAAAATTACTACACATTTTTTCCTGTTAAGAATTTGGGCCTTTCAACATTGTAGTATTATTCAAATCGGAGTATAATTCCGTAGGAGTTAAAAAACAAAATCTGGGGCCTTCCCGCACTCTTATTTTAGACCTATCACATTTCATTTATCTTTTCATCCTAATTGTAGTGATACTTATAATTTTCAACATTTGTTTTCCTATGGTCCGACTCACCTTCCGACCCCATTATTAGGGACATATCTTATTGGATTCCTCTTTTCGCCATGATCATTGTCATACCTATTATTTTAAACTCTTTCTTTGACCCCGTCGACCCACCCCTCTTTCCATCATAGAACCCACCTGCCAAGAAGAAACCAATTAGAAACCCAGTACCGATCTAGCTTCCCTTCAGGATAGAGTAAACAAGGACATTCCGATCATTCGTGCAAACATAGACATCATCCAAGACCAACTCCGTATCACCATTGGTGAATTCAAAGACCTGCTAGGTGGCCAAATTAATGCATTCCATTCCACGCTCCACCAATTCATGACCAAATTCCAGGCTTCATCCTCCTATGACCCTCCTCTTTATATTGAAGGTGTTGACTCCAATCAACCTCTCTCATCTCATTCCAACTACCTACCTCGTGACCCCCATCTTCCTAGAGTTGAGGTAAACAAATTGATGGATCGGATCCATAAGCATGGGTTACTCAAATGGAATATTTTTTCTCCCTACATGGTACCAATGATGATTTAACCAAGCTTCGTTATGGAATTCTCTATTTGGATCTGGAAAGATGGCAATGATGTCACAATGCATGCCAATAATATGTTGCTTGGTCACAATTTGTTGTTGAGCTGTGTGAATGCTTTGACACAGACACCCATCATTTAGGACGTATGACCAAGATGAAACAATATGACATAGTATAATATGTTATTGCTTCCTTTTATCACTTGGCTTTCAGAATGGAGGGCATGACATATGCTTTCTTTAAAGAATTCTTTATCAGTGGCCTCAAGGATTAAATTCATGCCTAGGTCATTATGGTTTTCCCCTCGACTTGGTTGGAAGCCACAAAGCATGCTAAGGAGGCACAATGAGTCATTTTTTCCTAGAGCAGAAAACCCACTCTTGTTCCCTGCCCTAAACCCAACCCAATTTCCCCTTAGGCCACTCCNACATCCTATGAAATGACCATAAGAAGATTTTATTCCTTACACTTGTTCCCTGCCCTAAACCCAACCCAATTTCCCCTTAGGCCACTCCTCTCAAGGTCCAAAAGTTAACATGGGAAGAAATGGTTGAATTCCAAATCAAAGGTCTTTTCTATAATTGTGATGACAATATTTTTTCGGGAACAAGTGTAAGGAATAAAATCTTCTTATGGTCATTTCATAGGATGTTGGTAAAGAAGAATATGAAGTTCCCACAGTTGAAGAGCTACCCCTTCATGACGCTACTACTCCACCTGCTGACCCACCGGAAGTTGAACCATTGATTTCATTACATGCCCTCACATGCTTCTCTACTCCTCAAACCCTCAGGCTTATTGGCTATATTAAACATAGGAAAGTCATTATCCTTGTTGACAATGGAAGCACCCATAATTTTATTCACCGTCGCATTTCCCAGGACATCAATTGCTATATTCTTGTCATCAACAATTTTAAAATCATGATAGCTAATGGTGGTTCCATGAAATGTGGTTGGCATTGTGAAAAGGTACATCTTCAAATTGGATAGTACCACCTGAAATCTCATATTTTTTCCATTGAAATGGGTGATTGTGACATTGTGCTAGGTGTTGAATGGTTATGCACTTCGAGCCCCATTCTCATGGATTTTAAGGAATTAACCATGCAATTCCAACAAGATGGACAATAATAGCGATTCCAAGGCATCACAACAAGTTCCCCTGAGATCATTAGTTCCCAATGCATGGAAAAGATTCTAGAGAAATGTCATTAAGGTATTATCGTCCAACTCCATTCTATTCAAGCATTTGATACACCTTATGTGCATATTGACATCCAATCTCTCATATCCAAACACCAAGTTGTTTTTTCCACTCCCCAGAGACTTTCCCCTTCATGTGGTGTTGATGATCATTCCATTCCACTTATCCTTAGTAGTCCCCCTCCCAATGTTCGTCCTTATCATCATCCCTTTTCCCAGAAGAATGAAATTGAGAAAATCATGCAAGAATTGATTGAAGTGTGTGTTATCTATCCTAGTACCATCCCCTATTCTTCTCCTGTGGTCATGGTACTCAAGAAAGAAGGTAATTGACCTATGTGTCCAAAATTTTGTGCCCTCAATAAACTCACCATCAAAGACAAGTTTCTCATTCCTGTCATTGATGACCTTATGGATGAATTGAGTGGTGCCCAGTACTTTACTAAACTTGATCTCTGATTTGGCTACCACCATATCCATATGAAAGAAGAACACATTCCAAATACTTCCTTTAGAAATCATGAGGGTCACTATGAGTTATTGGTCACGCCCTTTGGCCTTTGTAATGCTCCATCAACCTTCCAAAGTCTCATGAATCATGTCTTTCGTCCTTTTCTATGTCATTTTGTCTTAGTTTTATTTGATGATATTCTGATCTATAGTAAAACTTGGAAATCCCATCTTTCCCATGTGGATCGAGTTCTTCATATCCTCTCTCAACAAAAAATTTTCCTCATACAATATAAAGGTTCCTTTAGAGCCTCAGAAGTGGAGTACCTGGGTCTAAGTGTTGGAAATGATGGTGTAAGGTTGGATCATAAGAAAATTGAAGGTATGCAGGATTGGCCTTACCCTGAAACTCTTAATATCTTGCGTGGCTTTATGGGTTTAAGAGGTTATTATCTCAAGTTTGTTAAGAATTATGGAAAAATTGCAGCACCTCTCACGACTCTCCTTAAAAAGAATTCCTTCAACTGGACTCCAACAACTGGAAAATCCTTCCATGCCTTGAAAGCAACTATGTGCAGGATGCTGGTCATGGCTCTTCCAGACTTCACCAAGACCTTTTTCTTGGAATGTGATGCTTCTAGAAAAGGAATTGGGGTGGTCCTCATGCAAGAGGGTAGGCCTTTGGCCTTCACCAACAAACAAATTTCAGACATAAATTTGGGCCAATCAATCTATGAAAAGGAAATTTTGTCTATTTTGCATGCAATGGATCTATGACATCCTTATTTATTGGGGCAAGAATTCTAGATTAAAATGATCACCAGATCCTCAAGTATTTTCTGGAACAAAGAATTTCCTCCCCAGAGAAACAAAAATGGGTACCCAAGCTATTCGGCTACAATTATGAGATCATTTACAAGAAGGGAAAAGAAAATGTGGTCATTGACTCTCTTTCCCAAAAATATGAAAAAGGAGGGTCCCTCTTTTCCCTCTTTTTTGTTGTACTAGATAGTCTACATGTTGCTCGCTAGGAAAGGTTCCAAGATCCCAAAATCTTTCATCTCATCCAGCATTTGCAAGAAAATTTTCCATGTTCTCCAGGGTACTCTTGGCACAATAATGAGCTTCACTGTAAAGGCCACCTATATTTAAGCAACCGGTCACAACTTAAATCCACAGTGCTTTCTCAGCTTCATGCTTCACCTATAACCGAGCATTCAGGGTTTACCAAAACCTATGAAAGGGTCAAACGTTCTTTTTTCTAGGGTGTTATGAAACAAGACATCCAAACTTTTGTAGTTGAATGTGATATCTATCAATGCAACAAGGGAGAAACAATCAAATCCCAAAGAACACTCCAACCCCTTCCAATTCCCCCTTCTATCTGGTGGGATATTTCTATGGATTTTGTTGTGGGCCTACCTAAATATGGAAATAAGATAGTCATCATGGTGGTGGTTGATTGTCTTTCCAAATATGCTCATTTATGTGCTCTGTAACATCCCTTCATCGCATCCATAGTGGCTCAAGTTTCATGGATAATATCTTCAAACTTCATGGCATGCTTCATTCTATTTTCTCTGACCAACATCCTACTTTCACCAACATTTTTTGGCAAGTATTGTTCAGGCTACAGGGAACCCGCTTGCATCTTAGCACCGCCTATCATCCCCAGATTGATTGCCAAACTAAAGTTGTCAACAAGTGTTTGGAAACATATTTGAGGTGTTTTTCATCTGAGAGGAAAAATCAGTGGGCTCCTTGCTTACCCGGAGTTGAATGGTGGTACAACACTTCTTACCATACAACTACTCGCATGACTTCTTTTGAAGCAGTATATGGACAAAATCCACCTTCATTTCTTTCATACATGCTTGGTGTCTTGAAGGTCCAGGCGGTTGACCAAACTCTTACATATTGAGAGGCTATTCTCTGTACCCTCAAGGAAAATTTGGTCATGGTTCAGAATCGCGTGAAGCAACAAGCAGATCAAGGTCGCTTAGAACGCCAATTTGTTGAAGGGGACCAGGTGTTTCTTCGATTGCAACCTTATAAGAAGACTTCACTCAAGGATGACCATTGTCAGAAACTGGTGCCAAAATTTTATGGTCCTTATACAATTCTCAAGCAAGTGGGACAGGTGGCCTATCAGTTATCTTTGTCTAGTCATTCTAAGCTCCATCATGTTTTTCATGTCTCATGCTTAAAGAAGGTGGTTGGAACGTGCCAACCTCGAACCACTCTTCCCGAGTTGGATGAAGAAGGCTCCATATGGTTGCATCCATAAGCAATATTGTAATAGCATGAGCGTCGTCTCCGTCAACACACCATCAAGGAAGTGTTAGTACAATGGAAAGATACAACTCCAGTAGATGCCACCCGGGACCCAACTACCATTCTACAACAATTTCCTCATCTCAAGCCTTGAGGACAAGGTTGTCTTTTAAGGGGGAGGGCATGTTAGGGAACTAACCTCCCTAAGCCCTCACGTAGGTAGAATCATATATTTTCCATGTAATAAAGGTCAATATTAATAAGGTCTGGTAATACAGAAGAATAAGTCAAATGTAAGAAGACCTAATAGAAGCTTCCACTTCTAGAAGATCTTCCTCTAGATTGTTTTTTTGGTTGATAGATTTAGTATAAATAGAAGTCGACAGCATGAGAAGTCTTGTCTTGAGAATTATTGTAATAGAGCTTTGCTCTGCTCGAAGTTGCCCCCTCGAAGAGGTAAGTGAACATTGTTTTTTTGAATAAAGGTATGATTTTAGTGTTTCTCTTCTCAATATTTTGTTGTTACATTGATATGTGTTGAATATTTATGTTTATGCACTGTAACCTTACATATTAACCATCATCATTCTTCCCACTACAATTGGTTGTTGGAATTTCATTTTTAGTTGTTTTTACAGTATAGATTTCTATTTTTTTTAAATTCAAATAGAAGAGATCACTGGCCGTTTTTTTTTTTTAAATTCAAATAGAATGGATTAGAGGATAAAGAGTTTAGATACAAAATCAAACAAAAAAGGAAATTAACATCACATATCACAACGTCCACCTAAAAATGCAACAAATCAAAATTAATTTTATGAAAATAACTTTTAACCATATTTTATAATATAAAGTTTTAATAATATTTACCGAAAAACCTGATAATAAACATTTCCCCTTCCAAATTCCAGCCTGGTCTACTCCTTCGTATGCTACCTTCCAACTCCAACTTCTAACCTCATGAGTCCTAAGGTTTAGGGACAAAAAAACTCTACCTATACGCAAGTCACAATTCATTTAATGTTTTTCACGTGCTAGAAATGACGCAATGGAATTCATGACGTAAATGGTCTGGACTCCGAGGTAAATGACACGTTGAAAAGTCTTTCTTGTTTCGAAAAAAAAAGAGCACATGGATCACATTTTTACTATTTCCATGTATCTACATGTTTTAAGTGTTTGTTAACACATTCAATTCATTTATACATTCAAAATTACAATTTAAACCATTAAAAATTATCATTTCATTCAAATTTATATCATCAAATTTCAACTTAAAAAACCAAAACATCAAACACTTAAACAATGCTCTGCACTAACAAATAACTCAAACCGTGGAGAGGATATAATTAGAAACGTAATTAGTTTCTTTTATAACTATGCACTTTTAATTTGACATGGAAATCTATCCATCCACCGAACATTTAGTTTCTTCTCTAACTATGCACCGTTAGTATAATATTTACGTGTATCACGTTTTTTAATCAGGACTTTCTTGTTGTAAATTTATGTATTGATTTGGTGATATTTATTAAGATATAATTATTTTGAAAAAATCAAATGTAGTCATAATGTTACATTTGGTGGATTAGATTGGTTACATTTCATTATTAGTGGGGTTTACCTTTTAAATGGTTTTATTGGTTCCTTGAACACCACCAAGTCTAATATGAAATGGCCATGTTTGATGTCCAACTCTAGTATGAAATGGCAAGGTTTGATGTCTGTGTCGAGAAGGGTAGGTGGGCTCTTAAATTCACAATGAATTTAGTAAGTCTTCATGTCCATATGGTTCATTTCCCTTCACTACCCCACTCCTTGGTGGTTTTCAATGAGCTCCAATATGTGTTCACCATGGAAAATTAATCCCGTTCATCTCTTCTGGTCATTCCTTGGTGGTTTTCAATGAGCTCCAATATGTGTTCACCATGGATAATTAAGCCCGTTCATCTCTCCTTCTCATTCCTTGGTGGTTTTCAATGAGCTCCAATATCTGTTCACCATGGATAATTAAGCCCGTTCATCTCTCCTTGTCCTTGTCATTAGTAATTTTGGTCATTCCTTGGTGGTTTTCAATGAGCTCCAATATTTGTTCACCATGGATAATTAAGCCCGTTCATCTCTCCTTGTCCTTGTCATTAGTAATTTTGGTCATTCCTTGGTGGTTTTCAATGAGCTCCAATATGTGTTCACCATGGATAATTAAGCCGGTTCATCTCTCCTTGTCCTTGTCATTAGTAATTTTGGTCTTGCATATTTGGCCAATCATCCACTCAACCATGCCTGTGCTTCTTATACACAATATAACCAATTTTTCCTTCTCATTCTCCTTCATCTATGGATTGTAATGTGTACACTCCTTGTTTACTTCATGTTTGTTGTGGTTTCCTCTACTTTAGCAACCACAAAAGGTGGGTGCAATGCTTTTGTCTCTATCATTTTCTTTCTTGGGTTAAAATCCATTCTAGTGAGTAATGATTAGTCCTTTCAAGCAATTGATGTGAGGAAAGCATAGAGACTATGGATAAATAAACAAAATGCCATGGTTTATGTACTCTTTGATGACCAACCACTACACTAAACGAAGGGAATTAGAGCTGGAATCTCCTCTATATTCCTATGTTTCTAGCATCTATGTCTTCTTTTAATGTGTCATGTGGTTCTTATTGCAAAGAAATGGAGGAGTTCTTTTTCAAATTGAAAATACATACCATAATACACTGATAAAGGATGATATGGTGGTTATAGAGGCATTTTAAACTGATAGGAACTTATTCCTACAAACTTGTTGACCCTTGTTTTGTTTTTCAACACACTAGAAATGTCATGAAGATTTTTTTGGCCATTGGTTTAATTATTTAGGTAAATTTATGCTAGGGTTTGGGTTTGGTTTTTTTCCTGCAAGTTTAGGTTTGCGTGCATTTTCATCGGCTTGATTACATTGTGCATGTCGATGTGGTAACCATGCTTACTACATTTGCTTGAAGATGTAATGGGCAGTTTTCAATTTCTCTAAGGGATTTGGATTGGTCTGTAGGTGAGACACCACTAGTTGTGTTTGGGATCAAACTTAAATGGAATATATATCCCTTATGAGTTTCTTCAAAGTAGGCTTTGGGTCATTAATGTTAAGGGTTTGCATGCTTGTGCAATGGTGAGTGAGCATTGAATATCATAAGATTAGGATACAATATGTTGCTTGCATCCTTCAACTGGTCTGAATTCATAAGACCCCTAATCCTAGTGTCAGAAATGTTGTACATGTATCTTCTTCATTAACATTGTAGACAATCAAACTTGATTTCCCTATATACCCTTCACACAACCACATGATATAGGAACTCTTATGAAGTACTATGTGGAGAGAATTGGGTTTTCAATGTCTCGGTATGATAAATCAATGTCATTATTTCCTACTAGTGAAAATGGGCCTGTTTAAAAACATGTGGATATTTATGATATCTTTAGTTCTCTAGGAAGTATGTATCCCACCATTGAGTTTCAAGTGTTTGAACCATCACAAGTCTCTATTATGGACTTGGTCATAAATTGAATAGGGCCATTACTAAACATGATGATTACAAATAAGAGTCATAATGTTGATCTATTGAGCATAACCATTACTCCCTTGTGATAAGTAAATGGGTGGTTTGTGGATAGGATTATATAGAATCATAGCTATATAGTAGTGGTGTGTAGGGCCCCTTTATGTATAGTGAATGAATTAATGATTTTTTTATAATGTAATGGAGTTGTGTTAGAATATTGTAGTATGAGAATGAGTGAGGGACAAAGAATCAACATTGTGAGTAATAATGCAATTATGTAATTGTTGTCTAATGTAGCTAACCATTTGGTGTATGAGTGATGACAAAAATCTTTGTGGCATCTTGTGTTTTGTAAGCATCATCATGATCCTTGTTCTACATATTAGGTACATCATATGATTTTCCCCAACCAATTTTGCATCACCTTTTAGAATAGACATAACTTATTTTTTTATTTCTAATATAAAATGCCTCTGTAGAAAAATCCAAATTACATGATCTAGGTTGGAGAGAAGACTTCTTAATCAATCAAGAGAATGATTATATTAATTTCCTAAGTATGTTCAGTTTCCTACATTTTCTTGATCCAATAAAGGTTCAACACACCCAAAAGAATTGGAGGTGTTGAAAAAGAACATATCAAAATGGCCCCTGAATTAGTAGGAATGGAGGGGGGATGTGTTGCAACCAAATGATAATTAGGGATATGAATTTTTATTATATCTTGGAATAACTACACATTCTCTATCATTTGATCCACTAAATTACTTAACCTTATCCTATTTTCAAGATCATGTATACTCCTATCGATCTACTCCCTCCTCTCTAACTCTTTTTCAAGTTTTTGTACCTCATTTTGTTGTTATTATTCATCATTACCAATTTTTTTTTACTCTTTTTCTCTCCTTTACCTTTCTCTTTGAAACCTTTATTTCTTTCAACATTCATTTACAACAATCATTATATCCCTCCTCTCTTTTGCAATATCCTTCTTCTATTGCTTCAATTCCAACATATTTGTTTTCTTTTTCTTTGCCTCAACCAAGAGTATGATGTAATCCTTTGAATTTAGTAATTGGGAACTCTTTTTTATCAAAGATAATATTTGTATCACATCCTTAATTTTCCCTATCAATTTGTCCACTAGCATCCTTATGATTAGTGAGAGTAATTGACTAGTACTTGGTTGATTATGAGGATCATATAGAAGGTGTGGTTTTCCTTCATTACCTTCTCCATCCGGTTCTTGATCACCTATAACTCCATTATGTTCTTCCATAGGTCAAACATCCATAAAATAATGGACAACTTCATTGTTGTTCATACTACTAGAAATGAATGCATGTTAAAGGTTTCTTCATTAGTGCTAGTAATAATATTTCAATTCATATTCATTATGGCTTCAACTAACCAATTGGGGGGTTCACTTGGCATGTAAATGTCAATTGGTCATTGATAATTCTCATTTCTTGACAACCTTCAATAATATTCAATTCAATAGTGACCTTTAGATTATAATTTATAGGTTTTATGTGTTGTTCATGTGTATGCTACTAAATTAGTAGGAAGGGAAGGGGAAGATGTTACAACCAAATAGTAGTCAACGATCTAAGTTTTTATTAGATCATGGAAATAACTACCTATTCTATGCCATTTTCTCCACTAAATTGCTCCATCTTCTCTTACTTTTAATATCATTTTTAGTCCTATCAAGCTCTTTCCTCTCTTTTTTCTCCTTTTGAAGTTTTTGTATCTCCTTATGTTGTTCTTTATCATGCCTTACTAGTTGTTTCTATTTCTCTTTTTCTTTCCTTTCCCTTTATCATTGAATAATTTCTTACTTTATATGTTCATTTGCAACAATCCTTGCAAGAATCTTCTCATTTTCAAGATACTTATTCTTTGGCTTCAATTCTAACATCTGATTTATTTTCTTGTTATGTCTCATATAAATGTATTATGTAATCCTGTAACATTAGTAACTATGAACTCCTACGTGATTAGAGGAAATATTTGGATCATGTCTATGATTTCCTTGTCACCCTCTCCACTAGCATAACAGGCTCAGGAAATGGCAGAGTAATGGATCAATACTTGGTTCATTATGAGGATCATATAGAAACTATGGTTTGGATTCATCATATTCTCCATTTGGATCTTCATCACCTATAAATATGGTATGTTCTTCCACATGTAACATCCACAAAATAATGTAGAGCTTCATTGTTGTTCCTACTGCTAGCAATGAAGGCATATTGAGCCTTTTTTCATTAGTGTTGGTAGAAATATTTTGAAACATATTCATCATGGCTTCCACTAACAACTTAGGTGGGGTCAAATCGATTCAAATTATCAATTCCTCTTTGATGCTTCACATTGATGGAAAACCTTCAATCATAATTAATTCAATGTTTCCATTTTGATTAGAATATATATATATTGTTCATGTGATACAACAATGTCCTTATTCTCTTGATTTGTTTCAACATCTTCTTGAGTATCAGTGCCATGTTTGTCTTCATCACCTAATGGATGGATATTTCCTTGAGAGAGGCTCAACATGTTCATAATAAAATTTGCATATACTTCACCATGTATATCAAAAGATTGGCTACATTTTATATCATTAGTAAGAACATCATAATTTAATGGAGAAAATCAAGTGCACCTAAATCGATCCTTAACATTGGAGGGTGTAAGATCCCTTTGGAAAGCTCTACTAACAAGTTCCACCAATTTAAACATTTTTACATCTATTTATGGGTTCTTCTCCATCCCATTTTCTCTCTCAAACCCAAAGTAATTATTTGAAAGCCCAAATACACTCATATATAGGGGTTCCAACCTATAATTAGTGTGTGAGACCCATGTCATAAATTCTATGCATATCCTACATTGACATGCAAAAATGATCCTTGTCAGCCATAAAGGATTACCAATTGAAAGAGATCAATTAGACTTTAATTAATGAAATGGAAATCCCTTTGGTTATTTCTCAACTTCCACATGAAATGTTAAATGTTCTTTTAATATATCTCTAATCTAAATGTATAAATCAATATGAAAACTATTCTATCTAATCTAAATTGCAGAAATTAAAATGAAGATGGGATGGATATAAAGAATGAAATGCAATAAATGCATAAATTTACTTCAGGGGTAAGGTTCTATTTATGACCCATGCCTTGTAATTCTCCAACTCTTCATTTACCAAAATAGGCTCTTCAAATTCCAAAAAGACTTTTTGTGTCCTCAAAGTTCTTTGCTCTCTAAGAGTTTTTTCTTTTTACATTTGTAACTCTCTAGTTTGAATATTCAAACAAAAATTTATCTTATGAATATTAGATGTTCAATAAACTCAATACTATAAATATTTTTGTTCATATGAAGTGAGATACAACCATTGATAATTAACGACAAATATTTCGATGCCTCATCCATGCTTTGGCATTCTCACTCCTACACTTTTACTTTGGCAAGAGAAGCTTGAATGCTTCATCCAACTTGCAACGTTGCAACCTACCAATGTTAATTTTGTATTTGCGTTTGTGTGCAGTTTTTATTGAGTTAGTGACTTGAGGATAGTTCCTTCCTCTTATTAGGTACAAATCGAAAAATTTGTTGAAATCAAAGAGCTTTCAATAATCAAAGAATTTGTAGCACCAAGAATTCCTCCTCTATTCTTATTCCTTCAATCTTTTGCTACATTCCTCTACATACACAACCTTCCATTAAAGATACTAAAACATTCTCAATATTTAAAATAAACTATGAAGAGTAGATAACCTATGAGAGGGAAAATCCAAGATATTTCCTTGGTTTATATTAAAATTAACATGAATTATGAACATTAAATCTTAGAGAAACAAATTGTTATATCCTTAATTTCCACCCTACAAGCAAGAAGGGAATTCATCAGAAGATATAAGACAAAATACACATGTTGCCTAATATTTGAGCCCTTTTTGGAGATCATCGCTAAACACATAGGGGACAACAAGAGATGACCATCGCTTGACAACAATCTTCAACAAGCGATCACCCCTTAAACTTCAATATTCAGAGAGTTATGAGGAGATAGACGAGGGATGAGTTGTATCTTCATGTCAAATGCCTAGGAACTCATAGCATTCAAGTCTCTAGTGGCCTATAGAAGATCTAGAATCTCTCCCAAGCCTCCTCCAAAGAGTTGTATAAAAAAGGCACATATTGCGCAAGTATTTGGAAAGTATAAAAAACCTGATAATAAACATTTCGTCTTCCAAATTCCAAATTGGTCTACTCCTTTGCATGCTACCTTCCTACTCCAACTTCTAACCTCCTAAGTAGTGATAAAATTTGAAGGGTGGGTCCTAATTTCAGTAATATGGGTATATATTCATGGAGCCCTTCCATGATGAAAAGTTTTCAAAAAAAATACATTTCAATTGACAACAATAAATTAAGTACAAACTTCATAAAAAAAATGCATTGAGTAAAATATTACATTTCCAATTAATAACTCAACAAATGCAATTGTTAAAATTCCTAATTTTGGAGGTAAAATTGTTCTCTAAATTTAACAACACCATTAGAAACTCAAAATTCAGCCATTTTAAATAGAAAAAATTTCAAGTAGCAAAATATCCGTGCACAATTTATATATGTGAGTTGAAATTTATTATTAAAAAAAATAAAGATAATCATCTAGATTGAACACAACATGAGAAAAATATCACCATCGGGTTTCTTTGATTAAAAACTAAAGGTATTCATGGAAACAAAACTCAAGAAATTCAAAAACAAGGAAAATGCTTGCACAAATATTACATGTGCAAGTTAAAAGCGCAGATTTAAAATTTAAGAAAAAATTCTCAATATTGAAACTTAAGAATAACATATCACATAATTGTATTTTCATTTTCTATGTCTAAACTTGGATATATAGTAAAAATTTGAAACCTCAAACAATAAAATACTGCAAACATGGATACTAGGCAGTTCCAAGACTATGAAACCCCAATTAAAATTTTGAGGTGGACACACCTCCAACTCCTATCAAGATAACAAAGAAGATCACAAACATATTTCCAAATAAACTCTGCCCACAACCATTTGTATGATTATCAAAGAAAAAACTGATATGTAAAAAGGTCGCCTCATGGCATCCTTTTATCGCCAAGCTTAAAGATTTACTAAAACTAATTTACTTTTGTGTATTTTATGAACTCTCAAAAGTTTGTAATAAGTAGATTTGAGAATAATCACCCCAAACAAGGATACGTTTTCTTGTGTGTCTTCAACACATGGTGGACATATTTAGATTATTGTAATTTGTATAGATTAGTTCAGTATGAAGGGACCATAACCATCACATGTGAGTGTGTTGATTTAGCACCTTGGAGATGGTCACCATGGTTACAAATTTTCCATCTATATCGAGTGGTTGAGTGCCATGAATTAGAAGAAGGAGGTCACATGTCAATATTTAGATTACCTTCC
>JASDQU010736025.1:460040-477783 GCA_032191745.1 Picea mariana | reverse complement strand
GCAGATTTAAAATTTAAGAAAAAATTCTCAATATTGAAACTTAAGAATAACATATCACATAATTGTATTTTCATTTTCTATGTCTAAACTTGGATATATAGTAAAAATTTGAAACCTCAAACAATAAAATACTGCAAACATGGATACTAGGCAGTTCCAAGACTATGAAACCCCAATTAAAATTTTGAGGTGGACACACCTCCAACTCCTATCAAGATAACAAAGAAGATCACAAACATATTTCCAAATAAACTCTGCCCACAACCATTTGTATGATTATCAAAGAAAAAACTGATATGTAAAAAGGTCGCCTCATGGCATCCTTTTATCGCCAAGCTTAAAGATTTACTAAAACTAATTTACTTTTGTGTATTTTATGAACTCTCAAAAGTTTGTAATAAGTAGATTTGAGAATAATCACCCCAAACAAGGATACGTTTTCTTGTGTGTCTTCAACACATGGTGGACATATTTAGATTATTGTAATTTGTATAGATTAGTTCAGTATGAAGGGACCATAACCATCACATGTGAGTGTGTTGATTTAGCACCTTGGAGATGGTCACCATGGTTACAAATTTTCCATCTATATCGAGTGGTTGAGTGCCATGAATTAGAAGAAGGAGGTCACATGTCAATATTTAGATTACCTTCCACACAGGTTGATTTAGTACATAAATGTTGCATGCTAACCAATTTTACGAGATTGCCAAATTTTTCCATTGCTTAGTGAGTTCACTCATCTTAGCTCTAAAACAAGCCAAACTTTATCATTTTAATGTCACTCAATTCAATATGGTCAAGCTCACCAAAGATCAACATTTTTTCCCAATCTTGAGCAATTCACTTAGAAAGGTTTACTGTGTTTGACCAACATATACCTATTTTAAGTTATTTTTGAGTTTTTTAATTTCCTGATATTCACCTCGATTGTGGATGTATTGTTCATCATCAATGTGATTCTAGGAAATCCCTTCCACTCTTCCACTGGTATTATAGTACTCTTATGTGTAAGAATGAAACTCATGTTAGCCTTGAGTTTTCCCAATTTGACTCAAATTCTTGCCTTTGTCCTTGACCAATTGTTTCCCTAGTCCAGGTCATGTCACTGATGTTAACCATGAAAATGTGTTGCATTCTAGGTTTGCAGTAAAAAAATTCTAATAATATAGATTTGAGGTAGTGGAAATCAATCAAATTATGAGAATCACTCAAGACTTGAAAACCATGTTTGTGTTCACCTTTCCAGAGTGATAAATTTGAAAAGAATCCTTCCTGATAGGACATAGAACCACAATTACTGCATAAAAACACAAGACTTGCTGAAATATTTTGGTAGAATATTATTTTTACTTTTAATTGTATCCATCAAGTAGGGAATTATCCTCCTAGATAGTTTTTGGAGTTGATAAAATAAGTCATGAAATTGAGAGGATTTCCTTCTTATAGCTCAAGAAGGAATGGTTCCATCTGTGATGGTACTAGTTCCCAAACTTTGGTCTATCCAATAGTAGCCAAACTAAGTCTTTAAGTCGAACTAATGTTGGATAATATGCTCATCTTGGAGAGATTTATATTTGGTCCAAGTCTTAAGTAGAATTTTCTTGATTTGGCATGTACTTGCACTAAGTTCTCTAGGAAAAGCAATGGCTTTGTTCTGCTCTTTTTGTTCATGTAACATGGACCTGGTAGAGAGGGCCACTGGTGTTAGATTTCCTAATGAACCTAGACTCGATGCACACACACCTCAGGTATAGTTTAGGTTATCAACACTATACACTAAAATACACAATCTAAATTGTGAACATAAACACAATGAGATGTCTAACTACTTAGCACAACAAAAAATACAACAACTCTTGGAAAATTGGTTATCATTGATGTCAATCCTGGAAGAAGTCCATAAGCCTCTAGAATTGATGGGTGTATTTGAATAAATATCCAAAGTGGTCCTCTTATGGTGTAGAATTAAGCATGGACCTCATGGGAAGATGCTTTGAAGAAGTCTACAAGAATCCCTGGAAGTATGGTTAGGGGGTTAAGTAGTTAAGAAGCCCCGAAGGTTTTCTCATGAAGTCCAAAGTTGATTGAGGAAAAATAGGGTGAAGGACATTTTAAATGGATGCAAAACCTCATTGTATTGATAACTCTCATCAATATGTTTCCAATGGTAGGTGGTACACCACATGGTTCCTCGTGGTCGATAAGTTATTCCCTCTTAAATATAAAGCCCCAAAAGCAAGTGAAGAATCCCTAGATCTAAGGACAATAAGTTACAAGTTGGCCCCAAAATTAATTAAAGAAGAAACTTTGTTGCAAACAAGAAGTTATAGGTCGGCTCAAAGATCAAGTAAAGAAGTTACTTGGAAGGGTATAAATACACATCAAGAACCTCTCATTTATTCACCATGAAAGGATGTGATTTCTTAATGAAAGCTAAGTAGCAGAGTTAAGCGAAGGAGGGAGTGCTCGGAGCTGCTAATTGGAGAAGGGTTTCCAGAAAACCCTATTTGAGCATACCCCCACGTGTCAAGTATAGGGTGTCCCTCAAGGTCCCCGCCGTTTGTCATGGTATCGCCATGCAAGGCCCCGCGTGTTGTAGGGTATAGTTTTGCGAGGTTCAGGAAAATATTGAAGAAGGTGTTATTCTCTTGATGTTGAAGTGAAGGAAGGTTTGATGATCAGTGATCTCATGAACCAGGTTTTCAGATTTTGAAATGTATGTCTTTATGTATGTTTTGAGGGTTATATCTTGATAATTTGGGCATATGCTTGAGGCATATCTTGAGGTATAGACACATGGTTGAGGTACATCTTGGATATTTTGGCACATTTTTAAAGAACATTTTGGGTATATCATTTGAGTCACATATTGGATGTCTTGGCACATGGTTTGATGCATATCATGGTGATTTTGAGCACATGATTTGGAGGATATTCTTGGATATCTTGGCATGAGATTTATGTGGTTGGATCATTTTTTATGATGACGATATATCAATATTAGTGACAACAAAAATGACACGTTGATTCTCTTATTTATATTTAATGGAGGAAGGAAGGGGCAAGGAAAGTGAGTTGTAGCTTCCTTTAGGTTGGAGCTTGTAAACAGGGGGTTGGTGCCTCCTTCCAATTGGTGTTGGAGAATTTTGGGAGTTGGTGCTTCCTATGAATGTAATCTATTGATACATAAGAAGGAATTCCATGGTTTTTGTTATCCCCATTTTGCGGGATAACTAAGTAGATAATGTCTCAAGGCCATCAGGTTGTAGATATGGAGTGTTGATAGACTACATGACCAACAATATCTACTTTCATAGATGGAGACCCTTCTCATCACCATAGAGGTCAATATTTTTAGATGGAATCCACCACATTAGTTGGCTTTCGAGAGGCACTGGTCCTTGCTCCATGAGGTAAAACTCAGGTATTATGGTGAGTGTCATTTCAATATTTGAGGCATTTTGAGTACGTTGTATCTTAGACTACTTTATATTTCATGACATATGCCTGGAAATTATGCCTTTTGCCCTGTTTCACCTTGGTGGTTTATATTTTTTCCTAGTAAGCGGTCTTCCTAGGGAATGGTTTTTCTACTAGGAACTCCCTTGAAGATCCATCATATCGTTCCTAAACATACTTACCACTTTCCATCACCTAAAACCCCCCATTTCCTTGTCTCTTGGGAATTTAGGGTGTAATGAACCAAGAAGGGGTTGTCACTCATTCTATGGGAAGAAAGGGCTGAAGGCCCAAAGGGATTTTTGTTGGGTAAAAAAATATAAAAGACTATATATAAACCTTCCAGGTGCTTCACCTAAGGATCCCCCAAGAAAAAAATGAAATACTTATATATAAGAAAAGGGGGACCCACAAGAATAAATGATTATGAATGGTTAGGGGGTTATTTGGAGGATAGGACGTCTCATCATGAGCCATCCTATCATGATCATGGGTATATAGTGGTATGACATTACCATCATCTGGTCACCAATACAGGGTAATGTCTCTCAGTTTCATGGCTGAGAGAAAGGGGGTCTCATCATCATTCGAACTTCTCATTTCTGCAAGATACTTGTGAGTGACACTATCATTATCTGAACACCACACCAGGGAAGTGACCTTCAAATCATTTTTAAAACATGAAAAAAATAGAGAATGGAAAGAACATGGGCTTGAAAAAAGTACATTGCAAACGAAGGTGCCACATACCCTCTACAAAGGCACCCATGAATGAAACACTACAAGCCCTTGTATGTCATGAACCCCATTCCCAATGAGTTTGGATCCATAACCACTTCATCTCCATCACATGACTTAGAGAGGGATCACTTGGGAAACATTCCTTGACCTTAGGAAAGATCTACCCAATAGGACACCTTGTCAACCCTCCCATATCCAAGCTTCACAAGTTGCATAATGTCTTTGAGCACTTATTTATTTGACCGTCTAATATTTGATGCACGTGCTTAGGTGGCTTATTTATTGATTTGATATATTGACCATGATATTATGACTTGAGATCCTTGGTGGGTGTGCTTATTTGTCTTTGCAGGACCTAGTTGGTGGACAATTTTGGAAGAACAAACCTAGATTGGGTATCCATGGGGATTGAATCCCACAGGTTGGATGCCAAGGCCCCAAATTCTGGATGACATAGACGAACCTTTGGAGTCCTAGAAGGCACCTTGGGTGACCTCACCACATGTAGTGTCCCCAAGGCCGAGCCCCATTGCAAACCATGTTCTGAAAGAAATTGTAATTATGTTTTATAGGCTGGTGAGCCAAGTTCTTATAAGCTGGAGGCTTATGTGTTTGTTAGGCTAGGGAGCCTAAGTGTTGAAGGCCAGGAGCCTGCTGTTGTATATGTAATCATGCAGAACAATTAATAAAATATAAACACCGCCATGTGCAGACCGACCACGATGAATGAGTGAAGGGGGACTAAGCATCCATAGAGTGGGTAAGGAATTAGGGGCTGGAAGATGGGAAAGGGGCTAAGTGTTGAGCCTGGGGGCTAAGGCTAGGAGGCTTAAGCCTGGGAATAATGTTTTAATCGTTCACAGCTTGAGGAAATGGAGACATTACCTCATGGGAAAGATATTCGAGTTGAGGACAGACCATAACGGTCTGAAGTATTTATTTGATCTGCCAACCTTAAATGCCAGGCAAATCAGATGCCTGGAGTTTTTGTGCGAATATGACTTTGATATCAAGTATATCAAGGGGAAAGAAAATAAGGTGGCTGATGCAGTCAACAGAAAGGTGCACAAATTACATGCTGCAACCATTAGCATGTACCGGACTGAGATGAAAGACAGAATTTTGGAAGCTACAAATACTGATTTGCAGTACAAAAGTCTTGAAGCAAAGCTACAACAGTGTGAAGAACCACAACCCAAGGAAGGTTACACCTTCGGAGCTGATGGTTTACTTCTGTATAAAAACAGAGTGTATGTACCCAATGTCCGAGAATTGAAGCTGGCAATTCTAAAGGAGATGCATAACGTGGCTTATGTTGGACATCCTGGTTATCAGAAGACTATGGCAGCAGTCAAAAGCCATTATTTTTGGCCAAGTCTGAAGAAAGAAATTGTTGAATACATCGCCAGATGTATGGAGTGCCAAAAGGTTAAGGCTGAGCGTAGGCACCCAGCAGGGTTGCTGCAGCCTTTACCTATTCCTGAATGGAAATGGGACATGGTAACAATGGATTTTATCACAGGATTGCCCAGAACAAGCAAGCAGCATGATTCAATCATGGTGGTGGTGGACAAGCTTACTAAACCGGCCAATTTATTCCACTGAAAACCACCCGCAGAGAAGCATATGTTGCTGACATTTTCTTAAAAGAAGTTGCCTGCTTGCACGGAATTCCTAAGACAATTGTGTCTGATAGAGACTCAAAATTCACTTCGAATTTCTGGAAAGGAATGTTCAAAGGATTCGAAACGAATCTGAACTTTAGCACAACATATCATCCCGAGTCTGATGGACAGACAGAGAGAGTAAACAGAGTAATAGAAGACATGCTGAGAATGTATGTGATGGATAAACCATCAAGGTGGGAAGACTACCTACATTTGGTAGAATTCACCTACAATAATGGGTATCATGCATCATTGAAGATGAGCCTGTTCAAAGTGCTTTATGGAAGAAAGTGCAACACTCCAGTGAGCTGGGATAATCCAGCTGACAGAGTAGTAGTTGGGCCTGAGCTAATCAAGGAGATGGAAGACCAAATGATAAGAATTAAACATAATCTAAAAGCTGCCCAGGACAGGCAGAAAAGCTACACTGATAGTAACAGAACCATAGAGAATTCAAAGTGGGTGACCATGTTTTCCTGAAAGCGAAAACTAACAGGATTTCCTTGAAGTTGGGAAGTTGCGCCAAGTTGGCAACAAGATTTTGTGGGCCATTTGAGATCCTTGAAAGGATTGGGTTGGTTGCATACATGCTTACATTACCTGCATCTATGAGTGTACATAATGTGTTTCATGTTTCACTGCTTAAGAAATATGTACCTGATGCTAATCATGTTATCGATTGGAATGTGATTCAGGTGGAACCAGAAGGTGTCCTACAAGTGCATCCTATGCGCATATTGGACAGGAAAAGAAAAGAGCTTTGGAATCAAGTCATAGAGCTTGTAAAGGTCCAGTGGACCTGGTACGGTACTGAGGATGTGACATGGGAGCATGAAGAGGTTATGCGGGCAGAGTACCTGCATCTTTTTGAAAATTTTGAAAAGCTTGCAGAGACAGTGTAAGTTGCACTGAGGACAGTGCAAAAATAAGGGGAGGGGGATTGTAGTGTCCCCAAGGTCGAGCCCCGTTGCAAACCATGTTCTGAAAGAAATTGTAATTATGTTTTATAGGCTGGTGATCCGAGCTCTTATAAGCTGGAGGCTTATGTGTTTGTTAGGCCAGGGAGCCTAAGTGTTGAAGGCCAGGAGCCTGCTATTGTATATGTAATCATGTAGAACAATTAATAAAATATAAACACTGCCATGTGCAGACTGACCATGATGAATGAGTGAAGGGGGACTAAGTATCCATAGAGTGGGCAAGGAATTAGGGGCTAGAAGGTGGGAAAGGAGCTAAGTGTTGAGCCTGGGGGCTAAGCCTAGGGGGATTAAGCTTGGGAATAATATTTTAATATTATCCCAAAGAGACATGTGCATTTATGTTTTATCGTAAGTTTTGGCAAGAGAGGACATACAAGGGTGATGCATGCTAGTGGAACACATGCAGTTCCATGGGTGACAAGTGTCAACCCTGACGCATGCGAATAAATGGCCAGGGTGAGCCGTGAGAAGGGTTCCTCCTCCATTCCACCCCGCTACCTGAGCATGTAGGGAGCGCTGAACAGTATGGCCAACCCAACCTCTGCAAGAATACCGCAAGCGTTTATGAAAGTCGAGAACCCCATATTGTCTTGGATAGTCCGTGCACATCCTCTGTCGAACTAATCGAACCTATGCGTGGAGGCTCTGTTATGAAGCCGAGACCCTGAACCATTCCGCCATTGTTGAACCAGTGGGAAAGCCTGTGTTGTTCTGAAGAGTCGGTCTCACCCTCTGTTCTGAGTCGTGGATTCTATGTCGACCCTTGCAGGATTCGCTCATCACGCATCCCTGAGAACCAGAGCGTGGGTCTATCCCGTGTTGCCGGATTGAGGAAACAGAAGTGTCCAGTCCCTGATAAGCCTAGTTATACTATTGCACCAGTCTGGAGCTGCCCTGGGGTGTTCGTGTTTGGATTCCTGTGGATTGTGGTGGACGTGTAGTGTTTGATCCTGTCTGGATTATTGGCCAGTTTGTACAACACTCTCTCTAGGTGAGAGAGGTGGTTGAAGGTTGGAAGAACAGGTTGTTGGACCTATGAGCGACTCCCTCCAGGTGAGAGAGTGCACAGAGGAAGGAGAGAACTGCTTGAAGGAACCTTGTAGCTGCCATAGATCCCGGAGACTTTCGGTCCGGCCTGTTCCTGTAACCTAAGGCAAGGGAGATTAGCAGCCGAAGGACTGTCTAGGTGACAAAGAAGGTGTACACTTCTGGGGTGGAACAGGCATGTGGGGAATGAGGGTCTGTGGGCAGTGAGTGTGGGAGGTTCCTTGGAGAGAATCCCTGCCTTGTGGTTGTGTGTTGTTTTCCCTGTAAACTTAGCCTAGCCTAGGATTCCTTGCCTTGGGGTGGAGCTTAGTCCCATCTCGGGGGTGACCCACTGCTGAGATGATAAGCAGTGTGGTCTAAGGCTGGGAGGTTCGTGGAAGGCCTGCACTTAGTTGGTGGATTCTACCACTGTTAAAAGATAAGTATATGTTCATGTTTTAATCATGTTTTGCATGATTGTGCTGCTTATGTATCATGTTTTCCGCTGTGTATATGAATTAATATGATAAGGCTAAATGCTTGTTGAATATAGCAGTAATAATATGTGTTTAAATGTGTTTAGTGGTTTAAATGCATGGGATTTATAATACCTGTAATAGTTATGTACAAAGGGGTGTTATAGTCTTCCTTCAATAGCGTTTAAACCCTGGTAGCCAGAAAAGGTGCACTACAGTTTGGTATCAGAGCCAAGGTTTCGACACTGAGCTTAGATGGGCCAGTGGAGCGGTCTTTGGACCGAGAATACGAGGGGAAATTGGGTCTGGAAGACCAATTTTGGATCCTGGTTTGCTCCAAAATGTCAAGGATTTACTTGACGAGTTTTTAAAATCTCAGGAAGTATAGCGGCGTTATGAAACCGCGACCAGTGGGGTATGAGTCCACAGGGAGAGAGGACTCCACACCTGTGGTGTAGAAACTCTAGGATCTGTTCGGGAGGGAAGGTGAGCCCTCATGACCGTTAGATATGAAGAGTGTGCACGGGGTTTAAAGCCCTTTGGATATTGCACAGGAGTGTGGAAATCCCGATATGCGAAATCCTAAATTATCAGGACCGTCCATCTCGAAGGGACAGGTGGCGATAATAAAGAGCCCGTCGGCATTTCGCATGTCGAAATATTGGGATATCGGCATTCGTGAAATCAGGAGTCACTATGACAGGAGGTCGGGAATTTTCATGGCAAAAGTCCCGGGAACGATCTGAGCCGTCCGTTTGTGGGGACACATGGCGGAGATCAAGCGACCCATCGGTATATCGGCTACCGAGGTTTTGAGTTGACATAGAACTTTGTCATCGGGGAATCGCAAGTTGTGAAATCCCGAGATTAGATCTGAATCCGTTCGTCAGTCGGGACACGTGGGCGAGATCGGGAGCCCATCGTCATATCGGGGTTCGGCATTTCACAAATCCTGAAGACAAGGCACCCGGAGCATTTGAAATCACGAAATAGCAAAATCGCGAGAGGCGATCAAGACCGTCCATATTAAGGGGACGCGTGGCAGCGATCGAAGCCTTCGGAAAAGGTCCCGATAGGAGAGCCACATCGGAAAATCGGGATTCAGAGGATCACGAATCCTGAGGACATACGTGTTTCGGCATTGGAAATTCTGAAACCCCGATAGGAGGTATGATGGTGGTCATATAAGGGGAGGTCATGTGGACCACGAATCTATCCCGGAGGGCTAATGGGAGTTAGAGCGCATCGATGTTTGGAAGCCCAAAACCCCGAAAGGATCTGGACCATTAGATCTAGCTCATCGAGGATCGTCGCATCACGTATAAGAAACCATGTATCGGATTTTGGGGATAGGAGTGAAAAGAGGTTGGGAGTCACTGCGTAATGAAGTCCCGAGTACCGAAAACCCGAAGGCCCGAAGTCATTAGCTTGCCTCTTGCTTATTTAATCATACTTTTAGCATGTATTTTGCAGCCTTTATTTATCCTATTTTCTGATATATATCATTGAGTTTTTATGAAATTAGGGACAAGAAGCTTAACTTTCTTGTCCAACTAACATATTATATCATATAATTGGTTTTATTTGAGTCTTTGGCATGTATCAACACTTGGCAAGTTACTCAAATAATTGACAACCTTAAGAAACCATGTAGACTCTTCTCCAAGTTCCATTTTCCATCTAGAAACTTGAAATTTAGGGGTTTCCATCCATACATATAATTTTCAATCTCATTTCCCCCTAGGTTCATGAAGATTCCCTCCTTGAGGTGACTACCACACCTCTAAAGTGAAGGGAACACTTGCCTAAGGTGACAGTGGGTAGGTACCCTCCTAGTTGTCTCCATTTTGGTGGTTGGGTTGGGATTTTACCAACCTACAACTTTTGCGATAACATTTTGGCGTCGTTGTCATAGAGAATTTTGAATCCTCTTATGAACCTTAATGACACTTTGGAAATCTATCCCAAAGCCTCTCCCCCTATATTTCTTGGTGACTCCATCCAAGGGATGTTCCATTTTCCCCTTTTTGATGAGATCTTCTTGAATCTCATGTGGCGTATCCACCTTCCCAGAACCCTTCCTCTTCCAAGAATTTCCCCCCTGGGAGGTTTAATCCTTCTAAGGTTTACCAAAGAAGACCTCCCCTCAAGTCTCTCGTTGTCAAAACTATTTTCCATGGTACCCTTTCTCCAATGGCTCACCATTGGGAAAAGGACCTCTAAAAACTCCTTAACATGTCCACTATCCAGAAATACCCCAATAAAATGCCAAAAGAGTAAAAAATGTGGTTTCCAAAGTCCCCTGGAAACGATATAGTGACCATCGAGGATCATATTTATGTCATGGTCTGAGACATGGACAATGAAGGTATTGAGCATGAAGACGTGGCCATGAGGTTATTTTCTTCATCAATGAATGAAGAATCTATTGATTGGTTTAGAGGCCTCCCTGATAATCATCTCACATCCTATGAATATTTTTGCAACTTATTTAAGAGAAGATGGTTAAAAAGGAAAGATGGTGGGACACTTGGAGATCAATTCAATCAGATAAAGAAAAAGGAGAATGAGACAATGAAAGAATTCAATACTAGATTTGACAGGTTGTACAACCAGATTCCAACATAATTCCATCCTACAACCTCATCAGCTTGTCTCCTTTATATGAACTCTTTTGAAGGTAATTTTCGCTTGATTTGAAGGACAAGAAGCCCACATCGTTTGCATAGGTCAAAGAATACAGTGATGACATTGAAGAAAATATTCTTGATTCAAGGATAGAACCTTTTCAGTACCCTCATGTCAAGGCAGAAAAAAAGACTAAGGTTTCCAACAACAATGCTCTTGATCCAATTTCTCTCTTGAATCATAAGATAGATTAGATGAGTACTCAGTTTTCCTAGTTTCAGAACCAAATTATGGGTTGTTTGAATACTGTAGAAAGGAATCAATAAACTCCTAGACCTGAGTTTTCTAGATAGAAGAGAGATTCCATAGGTTGGAAACCAAAGCCTCAATAAGAGTCAAAGGCCCTGGATACTTTGAAACCAGTTGGGATGGTTGACATAGAATCTTGGTTCCTTCCATGCCAAGAACCTCATAGAGAATATGAATTCCCCTAATGAGATGGAGATTCTCCCAAATATATGAATTTCATGGATATTATCTATGTGTTCGACGAGAAACAAGTCACACAAGAATAGATCAACATAGCCATAATACTGGGGGAAAGAGAAGGGAGGCTATGGGCCTTGGATTAGATAATTTATGATCAAAAGAAGGAATTAAGGAGGAGGGAATATTTTACCTACAAAGATTCAATCCCTCCACCACAACCTGAGAATCCTCTTCCATCAATAGAGATGGTGGCCCCACCACCTCCACCTCTAGTGCATGAGTTTCATCCTAAGGCAACTCCTAAAGAATAAATTCAGTTGAATATAGATGTCGCAAGCATGTTTGGAAAATTGAATATGATGGTCCCAGTGACAGAGATGTGCAATATCCATTCTATAAAAAGGGAAATATTGAAGATATTATAGGTACCAACTGAGAAGGAAGACCCTCCTATCATCTTGAACACTATGTATCTCGATAGGAAAAGAGAGAAGAATCCTACCTTCTATATTTCATTAGTCATGAATCACCTCCTCTTGAACAACCTCATGCTTGATTCTGGGACCTCAATGAATGTCATGTCATTGAAGGTGATGGAAAAAATTGGTTTGAAAACAACCGGAACTTATGGTAATGTATGTGGTATTGATTATGAAAAGGTCAAGGTTTTTGGAGTATGTGAGGATGTTGAGGTTTTTTTGATTGATTTTCCACATATCAACCTCCTCATGGACATAGTGGTGATCAATGTTCCATATGCTTTGGGGATTCTCTTATCGAGGACCTCTTCTTTTTCCCTTGGGGGTTTCCTTAGCATGATCCTTACCCATTCATACATCCCCATGGGTGTTGGCATCTATGAGATATTGCACAGTAGGGAAAATAATAATAAACATGTGATGGATCCTAATGGTCATTATTACGTCAATAAATGCAATTATGATGCTCCTCCACAAATTATTGAGTATGATCCATCTGAGCTACCCTTCATACAATAATACTCCATAGAGACATTTCTCCCATGGATAGATGAAGACAAATAGAAACTTACAAAGTACCAAGGGAAAGAGCTAGGGTCTATCCAGATTTTGAAAAAGGAAGATGAAGAACGAAAATAAACAATCAAAGGGATGGTCAACGTAGAGCCTCCTTCATATCCATACATTGAGAGTATGCCTTGCATCAACTTTAGTGAAGGAAGTCTTTCACTCATGTGGTACAAGAGTAAGGGTAAGCCCAAGTATGACCATAAAGATAGCAGTTCATGGCTTGGCCCTTACATCGTCAAGAATAAGTACGTCAAATAAAAGTACCATCTGCCATCCTTAGACAGGAGAAAGATGTCATTACCAGTGGATGAATATTTTCTCTAACCTTGTGTTCAAATCACATGACTTCTTCAAGGCTCATGCCCCAGGTAAGTAGGTAGGTCATATTGATTTACTTGCATTTGCATCTTGATTTTCTCACATTAGTTTAGATGCATTTCATTTTCATTTTTTTATATAACTTGCATATTGATATCATGCTTAGTTTAGAAATTTTTGAAACAAAATACCAAATTTTTTTGTTCTAGATTAGTTTTCATTTGGATTTTTATGTATACAGATGAAGGGTGATAGCACGACCCTATATGCTCAGATTGTTTTTTTTGAGTTTTGGTAGTTATAGGTCTACCAAGAGATGTGGTTTTCATGCACTCTATGACGAGCACATGTCCCCAAGTAGGAGCCAGATGTTATCCCCATTTTGTGGGATAACTAAGGAGATAATGTCTTGATGCCCTCAGGTTGTAGATATGGAGTTTTGAGAGACTACATGATAAACAATATCCACTTGCATAGATGGAGACCCTTCTCACCACCATAGAGGTTGGTATTTCCAGATGACATCCACCACATCAACTAGCTTTCGAGAGGCACTAGGCCTTGCCTCATGAGGTACAAGTCCGATATTATGGTGAGTGTCATTTCAATATTTGAATAATTTTGAGTATGTTGTGTCTTAGACTTATTTATATCTCATGGCATATGCTTGGACATTATGTATTTTTCCTTGTTTCACCTTGGTGGTTGAAATTGTTCCCTAGTAGGTGGTCTTCCTCGAGAATGGTTTTGCTACTAGGAACTCTCTTGCAGAGCCATCGTGCCATTCCCATCCATACTTACCACTTTCCATCACCTAAAACCCCCCATTTCCTTGTCTCTTGGGATTTTAGGGTGTACTGACCTAAGAAGGGGTTGTCCCTCATTCTATGGGAAGAAGGGGTTAAAGGCCGAGAGGGATTGTTGTTTGTTAAAAAAATATAAAATCCTATATAGAAACCTTCCATATGCTTCACTCATGGATCCCTCGTGAAATCAATGAAATGATTCTCTGTAAGAAAAGGGAGACCCACAAGAATAAATGATTATGAATGCTTAGGGGGTTATTTGGAGGATAGGATCTCTCATCATGATATGGGCTATAATGATCATGGGTATCTAGTGGCATGACATTACCATCATATAGTCATCGAGCCAACATAGTGGCTCTCAATTGCATGGCTGAGAGAAAGGGGGTGTCATCACGAGCCAACCTTATCATTTCCGCAAGATACTTGTGAGTGACATTGTCATTATCTGGACACCATGATAGGGAAATGACTTTCAAGTCATCCTTAAAACATGAAAGAAACAAAGAATGGGAAGAAGACGGGCTTGGAAAAAGTACATTGCAAATGAAGGTGCCACGCACCCTCTACAAAGGCACCCATGAATGAGACACTACAACCCCTTTTATGTCATGAACCCCATGACCAGTGAGTTTTGATCTATAAAAACTTCATCTCCTTCACATGGGTTAGAGATGCATCACTTGGGAACACTCCTTGACCTAAGGAAAGATCTACCCAATATGACACCTCGTCAACCCTCCCATATCCAAGATTGACAAGTTGCATAAGGTCTTTGAGAATTTATTTGTTTGACCATGTAATATTTGATGCACATTCTTAGGTGTCTCATTTATTGATTTTATTTACTCACCATGGTATTATGACTTGATATCCTTGGAGGGTGTGCTTATTTGTCTTTACATGACTAGTTAGTGGATAATTTTGGAAGAACAAGACTAGCTTGGGCTTCCATGGGGCTTGAATCCCACATGTTGGATGATAAGGGACCACATGTTGGATGACAAAGATGAACCTTTGGAGGCCTAGAAGGTGTTAGCACATAGAATTGTAGGGGGTCAAAAAAAATTTGGTTTTGTTTTATTTGGGGTCATAGGGTTTTATAAGTCTTAGGTTTTGGGTCTTTTTGTTGGCATAACTCAAATTTTTATTTGTATAAGCAAAATAAATTCTTAGCCTTGGTTTAGAGTTTTTATGTCATAAGATTATTCATCATGACAAGGATAATGGTCCTTATGAGTCACACTCTTGATCTTTAAATCATCACCATGACATGTCCCGCCTCTAGTTGTACACAAGTTTTCCTTTTGTCACTTTCCAACCGTTTATATGTCAAGTCAAAGTGAGATGTATATGCTGCCAAATCACCAGGAAAGTTTGTAGTGTACTGATGAGTACCTCATGTACTCATATTTCATTATTGCAACTAAGAAAGTGGGGAACTTATGGTTTTCAAGGCTTTCATTTAATTATATTTTCAAGGATTTTGTCATAGAATGTCTAACGATTTCCTTCAAGTGCGCTATTTGATTTTGAACTTGGTGCTGCAAACTGGGTGCTATTTACTAGCATTGCACATTGGCTGAAGAAGATCATCGAGTTTGGATGACCCTCAAATAGATCAACTAATGTTCACAAGAATCAACATGAAACCAAGTTGTATCAGGTACTCCTTGATGATCTCCATTCTATTCAAGGGTTGAAAGAGGAGTTTATGTTGCTTAATTTTCTGGTGCTATGAACTGTTCAAGCTCATTTGCTACCAACTCTCAAACCCACTTCCATGTCACTCTAAACTCTTCCCACCAGTCCAGATTGTTATCTTGACCTCGCCTTAGATTTTCCTATTCAAATAAGCCACCTATACCACTGATACCTCAACATTGTGAACTGCTTGATTTGACTTTGCATCACTAGTGCGCGTTGCAAACTAGGCATTGCGAATCCTCTATTTCCAGAATTGTTGAAACCCTCATCTTCTGCATAAATTTGAAACTCAGTCTTAACCCATTGAATGAAACCCCTATAAAGAATTAATAAAATCTATAATCCTTTATATAATTAAGCTCATTTTCATACCTTGTTGGCGCTGCAAGATGATACTATGTTTCTAAAACCCAGTTTTCAGCATAATTGCTTTCACCTGTCATCATTTTACTATAAATCTCAGTTTTTATCCCTCTTATACTTTATTTTGAAACATTTTTCATGTCATAGCATTGATGTGTATAAGATTTAAGGAAAATTTCCTAGACAAGAGGTTTTTTCCCCTTCATAGGCAACTCAATAATGTCTACATGCAAAACATAACCCACGAAGATGAAATCAGAAAATTGAAGGCAACGTTACAACCTTTCAGAGAAGAAGTGGCAAAGAAAAACTTAGACATGCTAGCCAAGGTGGCTACCAGAAGAAGCTCCAGAAAAAAAAGATAAAGACAAAGGATCTTCCAAAACCAACATCATTTTTGTATAACTTTTATGTTACATGGTTTTACAACATTCAATGATGGTTATGCGTTTTGAGCTAGACTTAACATTTTTATGATTTTCTCCAAGGATATATCAAGTTAATCAGTTGGTTGCATGTCTGGACTCCTGGTAGAAGTTTTAAGTTCTGGAATATTTTTCAAAAATCAAAACATGCTGCTACAAAAAATTTTGCAGTGCGTGGACTAACTGGCACTACGAAATGGTAATTTGGGACAGTTTGTAACAATTAGCACACAACAAACTCATGTTTTGATCATAAATTTTGAATGAAAATCTGGGTTCTTTTGAAATTTGGTGTGGATAAGAACCATATTACCATTGACTTTCTAACAAAAAATCAACCTGACCCATTTCATAGTTTGGGAGAAAAGTCAAAATCATCACCTAAAGGAAAGTTTGCAACGCATGTTGTCAAAGGCGCTGCGAACTCTAATAGTTTGAAAAATCCAAGCTATGGGAAGGCTCCCAGTTGTCAAGGAAGGTTTGAATGGTTTCCCAGGAGTTATTTGGACATGAGGGACATGTGTTCCATCTCCAAATCAAGAAGCATGACCTGTTTCAAAAGGCATTTATCACATAGACAAGATCCCAAAAAATAAGAATTTGTTATGTTTTTGTTGGAATCTTTTGTAACAGACTCCTAAATAGAGGAGGATCCTATGTAGGTCATTGGTTTCGACCTCCTTAGGGTAGAGAGAGATCATTCACTATATATGAAAGGGATTTTGATAAGGAAAGGCTTGGATTCATGATCCAAGAGAGGAGAGAGCTGGAGGAGCAGTTTAGTTGCTCATTTGTAAGCCTGAGGGTCTGTTTGTAATCAACGTTTCTGCCATTGAAGATTCATGAGATTGTTTATCATATTGTCTTCCTTTTTTTCCCATTTATTTTTTATTTTCTTGCATTAATATATTGAAGTTTTTTAGGATCATAGTTTTCATTGATTGATGGATTCATGAACAACAAACGATCTGATGTAGCTTGCCCATTAAATCATTGTTTATTGTTTAAGCAATATTTATTCTATTTGCAGAAAGTATCTCTGTACAATGGATGTTCTTCATTTTGTCATATTCACTATGATTCTACTCGTCATTATATATCCCTTTTTTTCTAGTATACAGTTTGATTGCCTTTGATCTGTAGGATGTTATGAGTCCATGCCCAATGGAATTCCTCTGTAGACAATTTGTTGCCCTCTCCCTTTCTTTTCTAGTCTTGTTGATCCAAATACTCAAAACAATTCAATCCATTTATATTCTGATGGGTACTAGACTTACACCTACAACAGTCTAGGTGTGACTTCTATTGCTAACATAAGGAACCTTGGAGGGCCTCACCATGCCCTCACAAGCCAAATAATTTTTTTAGAGGCCTAAAATGTCACTTGAAGGGGCTTGAGGTGGTGATGAGTAAAAATGGCATGTTTTGAAGGAAGGAACACTTGGATCATGGAATATAAGGGTATATCAGAGACACGTGGCCTTTGTAATCCCAACTCTATCATATCCAGCTCAATGTTTGATCTGAAAACAAATCCAGAAGCCAGATAGGGCTTAAAAATGCTCAAAAATGAAAGTGCTCAGAATGCGACGAAACCTGTGCCATT
>JASDQU010736025.1:448995-460020 GCA_032191745.1 Picea mariana | reverse complement strand
GCAGATTTAAAATTTAAGAAAAAATTCTCAATATTGAAACTTAAGAATAACATATCACATAATTGTATTTTCATTTTCTATGTCTAAACTTGGATATATAGTAAAAATTTGAAACCTCAAACAATAAAATACTGCAAACATGGATACTAGGCAGTTCCAAGACTATGAAACCCCAATTAAAATTTTGAGGTGGACACACCTCCAACTCCTATCAAGATAACAAAGAAGATCACAAACATATTTCCAAATAAACTCTGCCCACAACCATTTGTATGATTATCAAAGAAAAAACTGATATGTAAAAAGGTCGCCTCATGGCATCCTTTTATCGCCAAGCTTAAAGATTTACTAAAACTAATTTACTTTTGTGTATTTTATGAACTCTCAAAAGTTTGTAATAAGTAGATTTGAGAATAATCACCCCAAACAAGGATACGTTTTCTTGTGTGTCTTCAACACATGGTGGACATATTTAGATTATTGTAATTTGTATAGATTAGTTCAGTATGAAGGGACCATAACCATCACATGTGAGTGTGTTGATTTAGCACCTTGGAGATGGTCACCATGGTTACAAATTTTCCATCTATATCGAGTGGTTGAGTGCCATGAATTAGAAGAAGGAGGTCACATGTCAATATTTAGATTACCTTCCGCACAGGTTGATTTAGTACATAAATGTTGCATGCTAACCAATTTTATGAGATTGCCAAATTTTTCCATTGCTTAGTGAGTTCACTCATCTTAGCTCTAAAACAAGACAAACTTTATCATTTTAATGTCACTCAATTCAATATGGTCAAGCTCACCAGAGATCAACATTTTTTCCCAATCTTGAGCAATTCACTTAGAAAGGTTTACTGTGTTTGACCAACATATACCTATTTTAAGTTGTTTTTGAGTTTTTTAATTTCCTGATATTCACCTTGATTGTGGATGTATTGTTCATCATCAATGTGATTCTAGGAAATCCCTTCCACTCTTCCAGTGGTATTATAGTACTCTTATGTGTAAGAATGAAACTCATGTTAGCCTTGAGTTTTCCCAATTTGACTCAAATTCTTTCCTTTGTCCTTGACCAATTGTTTCCCTAGTCCAGGTCATGTCACTGATGTTAACCATGAAAATGTGTTGCATTCTAGGTTTGCAGTAAAAAGATTCTAATTGAGGTAGTGGAAATCAATCAAATTATGAGAATCACTCAAGACTTGAAAACCGTGTTTGTGTTCACCTTTCCGGAGTGATAAATTTGAAAAGAATCCTTCCTGATAGGACATAGAACCACAATTACTGCATAAAAACACAAGACTTGCTCAAATATTTTGGTAGAATATTATTTTTACTTTTAATTGTATCCATCAAGTAGGGAATTATCCTCCTAGATAGTTTTTGGAGTTGATAAAATAAATCATGAAATTGAGAGGATTTCCTTCTTATAGCTCAAGAAGAAATGGTTCCATTTGTGATGGTACTAGTTCCCAAACTAAGTCTTTAAGTCGAACTGATGTTGGATAATATGCTCATCTTGGAGAGATTTATATTTGGTCCAAGTCTTAAGTAGAATTTTCTTGATTTGGCATGTACTTGCACTAAGTGCTCTAGGAAAAGCAATGGCTTTGTCTTGCTCTTTTTGTTCATGTAACATGGACCTGGTAGAGAGGGCCACTGGTGTTAGATTTCCTAATGCACCTAGACTCAATGCACACACACCTCAGGTATAGTTTAGGTTCTCAACAATATACACTAAAATACACAATTTGAATTGTGAACATAAACACAATGAGATGTCTAACTACTTAGCACAACAAAAAATACAACAACTCTTGGAAAATTGGTTATCATTGATGTCAATCCTGGAAGAAGTCCAGAAGCCTCTAGAATTGATGGGTGTATTTGAATAAATATCCAAAGTGGTCCTCTTATGGTGTAGAATTAAGCATGGACCTCATGGGAAGATGCTTTGAAGAAGTCTACAAGAATCCATAGAAGTATGGTTAGGGGGTTAAGTAGCTAAGAAGCCCCGAAGGTTTTCTCATGAAACCCGAAGTTGATTGAGGAAAAATAGGGTGAAGGACATTTTAAATGGATGCAAAACCTCATTGGATTGATAACTCTCATCAATATGTTTCCAATGGTAGGTGGTACACCACATGGTTCCTCATGGTCGATAAGTTATTCCCTCTTAAATATAAAGCCCCAAAAGCAAGTGAAGAATCCCTAGATCTAAGGATAAGAAGTTACAAGTTGGCCCCAAAATTAATTAAAGAAGAAACTTTGTTGCAAAAAAGAAGTTATAGGTCGGCTCAAAGATCAAGTAAAGAAGTTACTTGGAAGGGTATAAATACACATCAAGAACCTCTCATTTATTCACCATGAAAAGAAGTGATTTCTTAATGAAAGCCAAGTAGCAGAGTTAAGCGAAGGAGGGAGTGCTCGGAGATGCTGATTGGAGAAGGGTTTCCAGAAAACCCTATTTGAGCATACCCCCATGTGTCAAGTATAGGGTGTCCCTCAAGGCCCCCATTGTTTGTCATGGTATCACCATGCAAGGCCCTGCATGTTGTAGGGTATAGTTTTGCGAGGTTCAAGAAAAGATTGAAGAAGGTGTTATTCTCTTGATGTTGAAGTGAAGGAAGGTTTGATGATTAGTGATCTCATGAACCAGGTTTTCATATGTTGAAATGTATGTCTTTATGTATGTTTTGAGGGTCATATCTTGATAATTTGGGCATATGCTTGAGGCATATCTTGAGGTATCCACACATGGTTGAGGTACATCTTGGATATTTTGGCACATTTTTAAAGAACATTTTGGGTATATCATTTGAGTCACATCTTGGATGTCTTGGCACATGGTTTGATGCATATCATGGTGATTTTGAGCACATGATTTGGAGGATATTCTTGGATATCTTGGCATGAGATTTATGTTGTTGGATCATTTTTTATGATGATGATATATCAATATCAGTGACAACAAAAATGACACGTTGACTCTCTTATTTATATTTAATGGACGAAGGAAGGGGCAAGGAAAGTGAGTTGTAGCTTCCTTTAGGTTGGAGCTTGTAAACAGGGGGTTGGTGCCTCCTTCTAATTGGTGTTGGAGAATTTTGGGAGTTGGTGCTTCCTATGAATGTAATCTATTGATACATAAGAAGGAATTCCATGGTTTTTGTTATCCCCATTTTGTGGGATAACTAAGTAGATAATGTCTCGAGGCCATCAAGTTGCAGATATGGAGTGTTGATAGACTACATGACCAACAATATCTACTTTCACAGATGGAGACCCTTCTCATCACCATAGAGGTCAGGATTTTTAGATGGAATCCACCACATTAGTTGGCTTTCGAGAGGCACTGGTCCTTTCTCCATGAGGTAAAAGTCAGGTATTATGGTGAGTGTTATTTCAATATTTGAGGCATTTTGATTATGTTGTATCTTAGACTGCTTTATATTTCATGACATATGCCTGGAAATTATGCCTTTTGCCCTGTTTCACCTTGGTAGTTTATATTTTTTCCTAGTAAGTGGTCTTCCTAGGGAATGGTTTTTCTACTAGGAACTCCCTTGAAGATCCATCATATCGTTCCTAGCCATACTTACCACTTTCCATCACCTAAAACCCCCCATTTCCTTGTCTCTTGGGAATTTAGGGTGTAATGAACCAAGAAGGGGTTGTCACTCATTATATGGGAAGAAGGGGCTGAAGGCCTAGAGGGATTGTTGTTGGTTAAAAAAATATAATATCCTATATATAAACCTTCCAGGTGCTTCACCTAGGGATCCCCCAAGAAAAAAATGAAATACTTCTCTATGAGAAAAGGGGGACCCACAAGAATAAATGATTATGAATGGTTAGGGGGTTATTTGGAGGATAGGACGTCTCATCATGAGCCATCCTATCATGATCATGGGTATATAGTGGTATGACATTACCATCATCTGGTCACCAATATAGGGTAATGTCTCTCAGTTGCATGGCTGAGAGAAGGGGGGTCTCATCATCATCCGACCTTCTCATTTCTGCAAGATACTTGTGAGTGACACTGTCATTATCTGAACACCACACCAGGGAAGTGACCTTCAACTCGTCCTTAAAACATGAAAGAAATAGAGAATGGAAAGAACATGGGCTTGAAAAAAGTACATTGCAAACGAAGGTGCCACATATCCTCTACAAAGGCACCCATGAATGAAACACTACAAGCCCTTGTATGTCATGAACCCCATTCCTGATGAGTTTGGATCCATAACCACTTCATCTCCATCACATGTCTTAGAGAGGGATCACTTGGGAAACATTCCTTGACCTTAGGAAAGATCTACCCAATAGGACACCTCTTCAACCCTCCCATATCCAAGTTTCATAAGTTGCATAATGTCTTTGAGCACTTATTTGTTTGACCGTCTAATATTTGATGCATGTGCTTAGGTGGATTATTTATTGATTTGATTTATTGACCATGATATTATGACTTGATATCCTTGGCGGGTGTGCTTATTTGTCTTTGCAGGACCTAGTTGGTGGACAATTTTGGAAGAACAAGCCTAGATTGGGTATCCATGGGGATTGAATCCCATAGGTTGGATGCCAAGGGCCCAAATTCCGGATGACATAGACAAACCTTTGGAGTCCTAGAAGGCACCTTGGGTGACCTCACCATGCGCTCACAAGACAAACACTTTTATTTAAAGGCCTAAGAAATCACTTTAAGGGGCTTGACGTCAAGCCTAAGGGGCTTGAGGTGGTGATAAGAAACATGGCATATTTTGAAGGAAGGAACCCTTGGATCATGGAATATAAGGTTCGACCAGAGACACATGGCCTTTGGATGACCAACTCTATCATCTCCAACTCAATGTTTGACCAAAAATTTCCAAAACATCACCCTAGAAGGGTGAAGTGTGTAAAGGGGAAAGATTAGGGTTGTTGACCTCTAATCTTATGGTTTACCCTAAAATTATGTGGAAAAACTATGTGAATGGAATTTTGTATAAATATAGATCATAAGATCTCTTTTCAAATCATAACTCTCCAATTGTGAGAAGTAGAGGACTGAAATTTCCGCTACCCTTGAGGGTTTTTCTATCTTGTGCTATGATATGGTGTCACTTTGGTTCTGGAGTTAATGATGATGATGCACTAGCCTTTAGATATCATTATTTTACTATTGTGGTGATTATCTTGGCATGTAATGGTCCATCTTGTTTCTGTTTGGATTGGTAAGCCTTTTACTTATTGTTATCATTTGTAATTCAAGTATCAAGGTTGATTTTTCTAAGGATAGGTAGGGAGTATAAGTGCATACACCCCTACTTTAACTTCATTATAATTTCAATCATAGAATTATTGTTTTGAAAGGGTTTTCTAAAGATGTATAAGTGCATACACCCCTTAGTTTTAAACCCTAGCTAGGTTTCTTTCCTTGGGGAATAAGAGGATTTATACCCCCAAGTAGGTAGTAGCCCTAGCTCTTTTATTTTGAGCCCATTAACCCATAATCAAAGGCACTATTCATCGCATTGGAGAAATAAACATTTCATTGGTAAACGTGAAAGTTTCAAGTTTTAAAGTTCTCGCACTTGGAAGTTGTTCCTTGCGCCTTAGGCTTTCTTGCCTCATTGAGCTGTCCTCTTTCATCCACTAAAAATTTCTACTGTTACACAAATACCCTACAGACATTAGGCTTGTATAATTCTAACCTTCTAACCCTATATAACTCCAAAAATAACCCTATAAATCAACTATAACTTTTCCCTAACACATTACTAACCCAGAGAACATTTTGAGCTAGTTAGAAGTAGTTTTCATTGGATGATTTTTCTTCTATAAAGATTGGTTTTCTAGATCCATAAGGCTGATAAATATCACTACAATAAGCTTTTGTTTCATCCTTGCTTTTTTTCTTAAGTATTTCTTTATCACTGTTGAGTTAAGCTAGCTTTCACTAGCTTGCCTCTTGCTTATTTAATCATACTTTTAGCATGTATTTTGCATCCTTTATTATATCCTATTTGTTGATATATATCATTGAGTTTTTATGAAATTAGGGACAACAAGCTTAACTTTATTGTCCAACTAACATATTATATCATATACTTGGTTTTCTTTGAGTCTTTGGCATGTATCAACACTTGGCAAGTTACTCAAATCATTGACAACCTTAATAAACCATATAGACTCTTCTCCAAGTTCCATTTTCCATCTAGAAACTTGAAATTTAGGGGCTTCCATCCATACATATAATTTTCAATCTAATTTCCCTCTATGGTCATGAAGATTCCCCCCTTGAGGTGACTACCTCACCTCTAAAGTGAAGGGAACACTTGCCTAAGGTGACAGTGGGTAGGTACCCTCCTAGTTGTCTCCATTTTGGTGGTTGGGTTGGGATTTTACCAACCTACAGATTTTGCGATAACATTTTGGCATTGCTGTCACAGAGAATTTTGAATCCTCTTATGAACCCTAATGACACTTTGGAAATCTATACCAAAGCCTCTCCCCCTAGATTTCCTGGTGACTCCATCCAAGGGACGTTCCATTTTACCCTTTTTGATGAGATCTTCTTGAATCTCATGTGGTGACTCCACCTTCCCAGAACCCTTCCTCTTCCAAGAATTCCCCCCCTGGGAAGTTTAATCCTTCTAAGGTTTACCAAAGAAGACCTCCCCTCAAGCCTCTCGTTGTCAAAACTATTTTCCATGGTACCCTTTCTCCAATGGCTCACCATTGGGAAAAGGACCTCTAAAAACTCCTTAACATGTCCACCATCTAGGAATACCCCAATAAAATGCCAAAAGAGTAAAAAACATGGTTTCCAAAGTCCCCTGGAAACGATATAGTGACCGTCGAGGATCATATTTATGTCATGGGCTGAGACATGGACAATGAAGGTATTGAGCATGAAGATGTGGCCATGAGGGTATTTTCTTCATCATTGAATGAAGAATCTATTGATTGGTTTAGAGGCCTCCCTGATAATCATCTCACATCCTATGAATATTTTTCCAACTTATTTAAGAGAAGATGGTTAAAAAGGAAAGAAGGTGGGACACTTGGAGCTCAATTCAATCAGATAAAGAAAAAGGAGAATGAGACAATGAAAGAATTCAATACTAGATTTGACAGGTTGTACAACCATATTCCAACATAATTCCATCCTACAACCTCATCAACGTGTCTCCTTTATATGAACTCTTTTGAAGGTAATTTTCGCTTGATTTGAAGGACAAGAAGCCCACATCGTTGGCATAGGTCAAAGAATACAGTGCTGACATTGAAGAAAATATTCTTGATTCAAGGATAGAACCTTTTCAGTAACCTCATGTCAAGGCAGAAGAAAATACTAAGGTTTCCAACAAGAATGCTCTTGATCCCATTTCGCTCTTGAATCATAAGATAGATTAGATGAGTACTCAGTTTTCCTAGGTTCAGAACCAAATTATGGGTTGTTTGAATACTGTAGAAAGGAATCAATAATCTCCCAGACTTGAGTTTTCTAGATAGAAGAGAGATTCCATAGGTTGGAAACCAAAGCCTCAACAAGAGTCAAAGGCCTTGGATACTTTGAAACCAATTGGGATGGTTGACATAGAATATTGGTTCGTTCCATGCCAAGAACCTCATAGAGAATATGAATTCCCCTTATGAGATGAAGATTCTCCCAAATATATGAATTTCATGGATATTATCTATGTGTTCCACGAGGAACAAGTCACACAAGAATAGATCAACATAGCCATAATACTGGGGGAAAGAGAAGGGAGACTCTGGGCCTTGGATTAGATAATTTATGATCAAAAGAAAGAATTAAGGAAGAGGGAATATTTTACCTACAAAGATTCAATCCCTCCACCACAACCTGAGAATCCTCTTTTATCAACAGAGATGGTGGCCCCACCACCTCCACCTCTGGTGCATGAGTTTCTTCCTAAGGCAACTCCTAAAGAATAAATTCAGTTGAATATAGATGTCACAAGCATGTTTGTAAAATTG
Source organism: Picea mariana (assembly GCA_032191745.1). NCBI lineage: Eukaryota > Viridiplantae > Streptophyta > Pinopsida > Pinales > Pinaceae > Picea > Picea mariana. Next base: position 452,019 of record JASDQU010736025.1, on the reverse strand, counting down.
AATATGATGGTCCCAGTGACAGAGATGTGCAATATCCATTCTATAAAAAGGGAAATATTGAAGATATTATAGGTACCAACTGAGAAGGAAGACCCTCCTATTGTCTTGAACATTATGTATCTCGTTCGGAAAAGAGAGAAGAATCCTACCTTCTATATTTCATTAGGCATGAATCACCTCCGCTTGAACAACCTCATGCTTGATTCTGGGGCCTCAATGAATGTCATGTCATTGAAGGTGATGGAAAAAATTGGTTTGAAAACAACCAGAACTTATGGTAATGTATGTGGTATTGATTATGAAAAGGTCAAGGTTTTTGGGATATGTGAGGATGTTGAGGTTTTTCTGATTGATTTTCCACATATCAACCTCCTCATGGACATAGTGGTGATCAATGTTCCATATGCTTTGGGGGTTCTCTTATCGAGGACCTCGTCTTTTTCCCTTGGGGGTTTCCTTAGCATGATCCTTACCCATTCATACATCCCCATGGGTGTTGGAATCTATGAGATATTGCACAGTAGGGAAAATAATAATAAACATGTGATGGATCCTAATGGCCATTATTATGTCAATAAATGCAATTATGATGCTCCTCCACAAATTATTGAGTATGATCCATCTGAGCTACCCTTCATACAATAATACTCCATAGAGATGTTTCTACCATGGATAGATGAATAAAAATAGAAAGTTACAAAGTACCAAGGGAAAGAGCTAGGGTCTATCCATATTTTGAAAAAGGAAGATGAAGAACAAAAATAAACAATCAAAGGGATGGTCAACATAAAGCCTCCTTCATATCCATGCATTGAGAGTATGCCTTGCATCAACTCCAGTGAAGGAAGTATTTCACTCATGTGGTACAAGAGTAAGGGTAAGCCCAAGTATGACCATAAAGATAGCAGTTCATGGCTTGGCCCTTACATCGTCAAGAATAAGTACGTCAAATAAAAGTACCATCTACCATCCTTAGACAGGAGAAAGATGTCATTACCAGTGGATGAATATTTTCTCTAACCTTGTGTTCAAGTCACATGACTTCTTCAAGGCTCGTGCCCCAGGTAAGTAGGTAGGTCATCTTGATTTCCTTTCATTTGCATCTTGATTTTCTCACATTAGTTTAGATGCATTTCATTTTCATTTTTGTCTATAACTTGCATATTGATATCATGCTTAGTTTAGAAATTTTTGAAACAAAATGCCAAATTTTTTTGTTCTAGATTAGTTTTCATTTGGATTTTTATGTATACAGATGAAGGGTGATAGCACGACCCTAGATGCTCAGATTTTTTTTTCTAAGTTTTGGTAGTTACAGGTCTACCAAGAGATGTGGTTTTCGTGCACTCTATGACGAGCACATGTCCCCAAGTAGGAGCCAGATGTTATCCCCATTTTGTGGGATAACTAAGGAGACAATGTCTTGATGCCCTCAGGTTGTAGATATGGAGTTTTGAGAGACTACATGACCAACAATATCCACTTGCATAGATGGAGACCCTTCTCACCACCATAGAGGTCGGTGTTTCCAGATGGTATCCACAACATCAACTAGCTTCCGAGAGGCACTAGGCCTTGCCTCATGAGGTACAAGTCCGATATTATGGTGAGTGTCATTTCAATATTTGAATAATTTTGAGTATGTTGTGTCTTAGACTTATTTATATCTCATGGCATATGCTTGGACATTATGTATTTTTCCTTGTTTCACCTTGGTGGTTGAAATTGTTCCCTAGTAGGTGGTCTTCCTCGAGAATGGTTTTGCTACTAGGAACTCTCTTGCAGAGCCATCGTGCCATTCCCATCCATACTTACCACTTTCCATCACCTAAAACCCCCCATTTCCTTGTCTCTTGGGATTTTAGGGTGTACTGACCTAAGAAGGGGTTGTCCCTCATTCTATGGGAAGAAGGGGTTGTCCCTCATTCTATGGGAAGAAGGGGTTAAAGGCCGAGAGGGACTGTTGTTTGTTAAAAAAATATAAAATCCTATATAGAAACCTTCCATATTCTTCACTCATGGATCCCTCGAGAAATCAATGAAATGATTCTCTGTAAGAAAAGGGAGACCCACAAGAATAAATGATTATGAATGATTAGGGAGTTATTTGGAGGATAGGATCTCTCATCATGATATGGGCGATAATGATCATGGGTATATAGTGGTATGACATTACCATCATATAGTCATCGAGCCAGCGTAGTGGCTCTCAGTTGAATGGCTGAGAGAAAGGGGGTGTCATCACGAGCCAACCTTATCATTTTCGCAAGATACTTGTGAGTGACATTGTCGTTATCTGGACACCATGCTAGGGCAATGACCTTCAACTCATCCTTAAAACATGAAAGAAACAAAGAATGGGAAGAAGACGGGCTTGGAAAAAGTACATTGCAAATGAAGGTGCCACACACCCTCTACAAAGGCACCCATGAATGAGACACTACAACCCCTTTTATGTCATGAACCCCATGACCAGTGAGTTTTGATCTATAAAAACTTCATCTCCTTCACATGGGTTAGAGATGAATCACTTGGGAAACACTCTTTGACCTAAGGAAAGATCTACCCAATAGGACACCTCGTCAACCCTCCCATATCCAAGCTTGACAAGTTGCATAATGTCTTTGAGAATTTATTTGTTTGACTAGGTAATATTTGATGCACATTCTTAGGTGGCTCATTTATTGATTTGATTTACTCACCATGATATTATGACTTGATATCCTTGGAGGGCATGCTTATTTGTCTTTACATGACTAGTTAGTGGATAATTTTGGAAGAACAAGACTAGCTTGGGCTTCCATGGGGCTTGAATCCTACATGTTGGATGATAAGGGACCACATGTTGGAATACAAAGATGAACCTTTGGAGGCCTAGAAGGTGTTAGCACATAGAATTGTAGGGGTCAAAAAAAATTTGGTTTTGTTTTATTTGGGGTCATAGGGTTTTATAAGTCTTAGGTTTTGGGTCTTTTTGTTGGCATAACTCAAATTTTTATATGTATAAGCAAAAGCAATGCTTAT
>JASDQU010736025.1:317303-333481 GCA_032191745.1 Picea mariana | reverse complement strand
ATATATATATATATATATATATATATATATATATATATATATATATATATATATATATATATGTTGAGTTGGTATCCTCCTCCCAACTTCCTCCCAAGATCTAGCCTCAAATTAGGCTCCAGATCCCCCAAAAATGGACAAAATCCTCCAAAATCAGGCTGAAAAATCATTAAAATCATATTACAAAGTTTAAAACCCAAAATTGAAACAAATGTGGGTGCAACCCCTTTCTCCAGGCCCCTGGTCATCAGGGCATTGTCTTATGGCCTTGGGCTGGGCATGCCTTGGTCTTTATCCCTTGGTCTTCAGATAAACCCTAAATGTGTTGGTCATATGGGCCATGTGTCATGGCCTAAGCCCTCACGCACCCTCGAAATAGTTGTAGCTCCTAGTTATTTTCCCCCAATCGAGTGGGGTTCCAAGTGGCCCTACGATGGCCCCCTCCGACCGGGGCTTAGCCCAAAAAACCCGCCACATAGCACTTTAAATCTAAATTAGGTCGTTGGTTTGAACAAGAACCATAATAGCCTAGGTGGCTAGCACATTCGGTGTAGTCCATTTCCCATGCTGAGGTCAGGGGTTCAAGCCCAATGGAGCCACAACCAAATTTTTGGCCTAGCGAACATTGGAAAAATATGGGGTTCCACGTGGAATCCTCTGATTGCGCCACATGTCACCCTATGATTATCCTGTATAGTACAGTCAACATACAATCAATAGCCTAGTCAACATGCACGGTCAGCTTCCATGTCACCTGCCATGTCACTGTCATACAACCATGTGTCATGCCACATCAACATCCATACTGCCAAGTCACTTGACCAGTCAACTACCACGTCAGTATCAGTATTTCCCAGTCACCCTTCCACATCAGCATCCATATAGCCCAGTCACTTTGCCACTTCAACATCTGTACAACCACCTGTCGTCTCTACTTCCACGTTTCAGCCTGTAATTAGGCCACATCACATACGAACTGCCATATGTCACGTCCGTACAGTGACACATGTCATTTCCATACTGGTCCTACTCAGCCCAAAAATTCCAAAACTGAGTGACACATGTCACCTCCTCATGCTTCCACATGTCCCTGTTGATGTCACCTACTGCACTGCTGATGTCAGCAGTATGGCCTATTGACTTTGACCAGTTTGACTTTTTATCTGTTTGGGAAATCGATCAGAACACGATAACTTTCGCATATGGTGTCCATTTGCAAAAAAAATTATATGGTCAGAATCAGCGCGACGAGCTAGACACAATGGTGTTGGTTTCATATGATTCCAAGAAATTTTATTTTTAGGCCTTCTTGGATCCATTTTGGATCAATCTATTCCATGGATGTTGAAGAATCCTTCCAGAATACCTAAGGTTCATCATGCCCATTCACCATCATCATGGTATGCCTATGCATTTACTTCCTCTTATATTAATAATGAAAGCATGTTGAAGTTGATAGAATGTCATTTTCGTACGTGGTTATCTTTGAAATCCAATAACTTTTACCAGAATATCATTCATATAGCCACTACAATCAAAACTTCAGCCCCCACCACTCCATCACTTCCATGAATTTCTTCGTAACCATCCCTAACCCATGCAATAAAGTGACTTAGCTCGCTTACAATGTTGAGTTACCCTGTCATCCGTTTCCTTCCCTTCATAAAATTGATGGTGAAAACCTGTCTCACGTGCCATTAGACTGTGGAATGTTTGAAAACCATCTTGTTGGTGAGCATCCCTCGGGAATAATAATTTTTTGACTGTGAAAACCTTCTGGGCGTAGTTAGAAAGATCTTGTTTGAAAACCAGCTTGTAGGTGGGCAAGGTTTTCAAATAAAGTAAGAAACAAATCCATCAAAGTTTCTCTTTGAATAAAGGATTGCAGGTTGTTCTTTGAATAAAATTTCTGATATTCTTTGTTGCATCAGAGATCAATCTCATGTCTCCTCATGTTACAAGTTCTAAACTCCACACTACTCTTCTTGAAAATTTCTTATATCATTGTGGACCATATCAAATCTTTTACTTCTTAGAACACTACTACAAATATTACAGACTTCATAGGTAGGTTCATGTATGCTTGTTTCTCTTTTATTTAATTGTGATTCATTGAATGCTATAGATGTGTATTTGAAAAATTACATATGCCTACTCTAGTTTTTTCCTCTACCACACTTTATTATCATTTTCAAAATCTTTCATTTTGTGGGGGGGGGGCATTGTCCATTGCTTTACCTTTCATCATTATGGCATCACCACACTTGTTCCATGTGACTCATGGCATCTCCCTACTCATGGCCTCATTGCCCACAATCTTGTTGAAGAGAATGTTGCTACACACACCCGATTGTTTCTACACAATAAATAACAATAGGAAGTCTTTCTACTGTCACACAAGAACCAACAATAAGAAGAAAGAAAAGGCATTGTTGTTGCTCCACAAGAACCAACAACAACTCAAGAAGCAACTAATACACATGCATAGGCCAAGAGACTGCACATTCAAAACTCCTACTCTGACTCATAAATTGTTTGCATGAGGACATGCAAAGGTGCAGGCGTGGGGGAGATATGTTTACGGCCAAAAACAAGAATCTTTTGGTAATTTAATGATTTTATTCATTCACATTTGTTTTTAAAAGTGTAGAAATTAAAATGACCATATCTCATAAAAGGTACGTCTGTTTGCCATGAAATTTGGACCATAGAATAAATTAAATGAGAGGAACAAGAACAAAACATTTCAAGTAATTTTAGTGCATGGTTTTCAATAAATTAAACACTGTCACCTACAACCAATTTGTTTGTTTTCTTGAAATCTGTGATGTGGGTATTGCTGATTTTTGGTATGGAGAAGAAATTAAATGGTAAAACTCTTCTCACTAAATTTCAGAAAAACCCATTTCGTATTTTGGTAGAAAATGGTTTATTAAGTTTGATGTTACTCCTACAATAGTTTGTTGTTACTCCTATAACATCCTATTTTCTTATATCTTGGGTTTCGTGAACTGACTTGGTGCAATTTTTGGAAAATAGAGACATTAAAATGTTATAAGCAGAGTCAGCAAAGATCTCCTCAATTTAGATTTTCATTTGCATGAAATTTCAATTTCTTTGAATCTTCTACAACTCCATTGGAATTTGTAGGAATCACTTGAAGAATGCACACATACCGTAGCAGAAGCAACAAATTTCCAACACAATATAAGCATTGTCACACAAGAACCAGCATTGGAAATTGAAGGGAGTGACAGCAACACTATTACACAAGAACCCATGCTGGCTCTCAAAAGAAGAAACTTTACGTTCTTACATAAGAACCAATAGTGAATTTAAAAGTTCTCCCATGTGAGTAAAATGATCAAGCACAAGAGGTGGATTTCATTAGCATTCTTCTTGTGTAATTATTTTTGGCATCCTGTAATAAAGTTCATGACAGTGGGAAAATAGCAAGCAAGTCTTCAAGTTAAATGACAAGATGCATTGAAAACTGAAAGTCCTTATAGCTTGGTTGTGGGTTGGATGAGGGCATGCGACATGTTTAGTGTGGGGGAGATGTTGGGCCTTGGAATTGGCATCATTTTATATCTTCTTTCACCTACATTTTATCCCTTATTGCTCACCCATAATTTGTGTTAATGCTTATTAATCCAGTTTCATACTTATATGTGGGATTCAGATCCAAGGTATTTTCCATTTTCATTTCTTTAGTATTTGACATAAATTTTATGGTTAAACATCAGAGAAATATCATATTTTCATTTATCTTAGAGTTAATTTGCAAAGATGATGTGTTAGACAAGTTGTTGTGCAACATGTGCTATCGAAGTATTTCGGTTCCCTCTGTTGCAAATCATTTGTTGCAGTTTCGACACTATCACTGCAACTCCCATGTAGTTATTGCAACTCCTTTTAGTAGTTCCTGCAACCCCAATAATTATTGATGCAACTTCAAGTACTCTTGCTGCAACTCTGAATAGTGCTACAACTCTCATGATGCAACTTTGAACAGTGCCACAACTCTGGAACATTGCTGCAACTCTGAATATTGTTTCTACAATTCCGAGCATTGATGTTGCAACTCTGAACAGTTTCACATCTCCGAGCACTATTGTTTCAACTCTGAACAATGCCGCAACTCCTTTGTTGCAACTCTGAATAGTGCCACAACTCCCTTGCTGCAACTCCCATTTGTTGTTACTCTAGTTTGTTGCTACTCCTACGTCATCATTGTTGTTACTCCTATAAATAAATATCTACGAAGTGGGTCCTTGATATTTTTCATATCAGACATTATTAAGTCAATATAAGTATAACTTCAAAATATCTCTAAAACCCAAATCATACTTTTTGAGAAACCATCATTTTACTATTTGCCACTACTCGTCGCTACTCGCTGCTACTCCACGAGACAATTTCAGAAATCTGCAAAAATGTATCTTCAACCACCGAAATCTACCATGGATTTGTGTCAACAACAACCATCTTAAGACGAGGAGAGAATCTTGGAACCATTAATGAGATTGGATGGAATATTTTTGGATTATTACAAAGATCTTGTAATCATTTATAAGTTCATTTTTAGTTTTTATTTATTAGAAAATTGTTGTAACCACAAGATAAAATTGTGGATCTACATTTATTTTTTGTTATGTTAATTTTACACAAGCTCATGTATAAAAGAGAGTGTCTCATTCATTTTGGGAGAGGAGTCTTAGAGAATTGTCCAAATGATGATGGAGTAATTCATTATTAATTTCTTTCTTTTCATTTTATAATTTCCGTAGCATGTAATTTAGTTAGTTTTGATTTATTCCTTTTGCAATTTATTCTTCTTTCTTTCACATTGTTATTATGGTTGATTTTATTCATGTTGTTAATTAGTTTATTTAATCTATTGTCATGTGTGAGTGTGGATTTATTTTAATGTTATATTTTATTTAATTAGATATAACTATTGAGAGTGTTGTGTAGCATAGGTAGTTCTATTATTTTTTATAGTGTGTTTAATTACCACATTTCTATTAATTCATTTATGGTGTAGATTAGTTTCAACACTTTATATTATTACCGCATGGTGATCGAGGAGTAAATATTTTAGTTTGATTTATTTATGCAATTGTGTGAATCTTTCCTTTTCAACAATTTAACTTCCGACAAGTAGATTAAATTTACTTTATGTCAATTAGATTAGATTTCAATTCTGCAAGGGTGATGTAGAATTATATCTCCTTGTGTGTTGTGTGCTTCTGTCTATCCCCACAGGTGGTGAAGCAGTGGACTGACGTGATCCACAATACCAATCCCCAAAGGTGGTTGAAAGTAGAGAATTAAGTATCCCACCACTTCTCGAGTGAATTACTTTCCTATCAACGTGCTTTCCATTTTAGCAAGTGTGGTTTACTTCATTTCTGCAAGCATGTTTTTCATTTCAACTAGTGTGGTTTATTTCATTTATGAAAGCGTTCTTTTCATTTCAACAAGTGTGGTTGATTTCATTTATGTAAGAGTGGTGTGCTTTCTTTCTTGCAAGTTAAGATTTATCTTTTTTTTTTCAATTTAGATGGATATACTTTCCCGATATTCCATGGGGTGTAAGATAGAGTAGATTGTTTCACTGGTATGATTTACTTTTCCAAATATTGTTATTATTTTCTGCCTACTGTATGAATTTATTTTAATGTTTGTAAGAGTGGTTGATTTAAATCACTGCAACACATGTTAGATGACCAATGTTAGAATGGAAATTGTAGCCTTCATATACTTTGCATCGTAACTTTGAAATAAACAATCATGCCTTGGATTGATAATTAATGGATTGGAATTTGATTGTTTTCATAAGAAATTAATTTTCCCAACACAACCCTTTGACAAACATCACAATTCTGATAGTACTCCTTGGAATCCTTGTGAACTATTTTCCACCATAATCCTACATGCAATACCTTTTGTGCAGTAGCTTTCCCAGTGCAATGTCCTCCATCTATGCCTTCATGTGATTCTGTCAAAATGACAAGAATTTCATGTTCCATAACACATCTCCTCAAAATGTTGTCTACTCCAAGCTTGTATAAATTACTTGCAATCAATTGATAATCCAAATCTGTTACTCTTTTATGCGGTATTAAATTATTTTGGTGCAAACTATATACTCAAAAACTCAATAATGTCAGCAAAATACTCATCGTCTATCTATACTGAAAAAAATTGTGCATCTTGGAAATTATCCTCCAAACTGCTTGGTTCCTCTTCATTGGTTATTCTTGAAAGATGATATGGCCCACTCAATCTTTCAGTCTTCACCACAAATTCAAAGTCAAACTCCTGGAACAAAAGTAGCCATTTGCATATTCTTCTCCCCAAGACTGGCTTATTGACTAAATATCTAAGATAATAATGATCTGTAAACATCTTGAAATGATGTCCTAACAAATAATGTATGAATTTATAAAAATCATATACCATGGCTAATCCTCCCCTTTTTGTAGTATTGTAGTTATGTTTTGAGTCTGACGGATTCCTACTTGTAAATGATGTAGAATGATCTATATCACCTTCTACTGGTTGTGTTAGTACCGCTCCTAGCACTATTGTAGGTGCATCCACATGCACATGAAATTCTTTTGACCAATATGGAATACTAAAATTGGTGTAGTTACCATCTTTTTCTTTATAAGATCCAAACTATGTTGACACTCATCATTCCACTAATACTTAATGTCCTTCTTCAACAATATCTCCATTGGCACAATAATATGTGAATATCCTCTTATGAATTTCCTATAATACTCTGTATGTCCAAGTGTACTCTTCAACTAGTGCACTGACTTCGGTGGTGGTAAGTTAACTATGACAACTATTTTGGCAAGATCAACCAGTAGACCATGTTTACACACCACATGCCCTAACAAAATACCAAAAGGTGCACTAAAAATGAATTTATTAATATTCAATGAAATATGATATTGTCTACATCTATCTAACATCAGTATTAACACTTCAACATGATCCTTCAATAAAATAAACATTGTCCAATCATCTAAGTAAACTTCCAAAAACTTATGTATGAAATACTTAAAAGCTGCTACTACTACCCTTGAAAAAATTGCAGGTGCATTATTCAATCCAAATGGCATTATTGTATACTAAAAGGATCCCCATTCTGTAGAAAATAATGTCTTATGTCTATCTTCCGGTGCTATCCTGATCTGATGATATCTTGAAAACCCATCTGTAAATGAATAGGATTCTTTGCCTCCTACATTCTCCAATACTTCATCTATAAACGGGGTAGGGAAAGGATCATGCAAACAAGCATCTTTAAATTTTATTAGATCTACATAGATCTTGATTACCCCTTGCTTATTTTCCTACACCACCATAGGATTGATCCATTTTGATTCATCCATAGGTTCTATGACACTAGCCTCTAACATATTGTCCATTTATGCCTTCACTTTCTGCTTATACACTGGAATTAACCTGTAAGGTCTCTATCTTATAGGTATTGTATCTCGTTTCAAAGGTATATTCATCTCTCCAAGTTCTCCTGCTAATCCCTTCATCTCTGAGAATGTCGCTGGAAAAAAATCACTATACTCACGCAGTAACTATGTGATTCTTTCTACGGTCTCATTATCCCAATAATATCCAATGCTTTCGACCTTTGGGTTTTATGTAGTTCCAATATTTACCTTCTTGATATTCAATGGTGTAGCATAGTATTTTGAATCTAGCTTTGGACCTTCTACTTCCCTCTCACCTTCAACTTCTGGGATCTAGATATTGTGCGAGTTTTCTTCTACTAGGTCTTCTTCTTTTGCGACATGATAACAATGTAGAAACTATATGCATGTTTGTTTCTTCTGATATGTTGTCACAATGTCCACTTCAGGTTCTTCAAAAATCATGTCCCTTACCACCTTGATTGATGTATATATGTTTGGGCTCCCATGTTCAAAGGAAAATGTAACCATAAAATTATGTTGCATTTCTTCCCAATTTGTGGTTTCCCTGCGTTGTTCTTGTTCTATGTACCAGTTCTTTGGAATTTCTTCTAATGTGTGAATGAAATGGTGTGTCCATTCTTCTAGTGGTACTAATCTCCATTGAACCATGCACCTATCTACATGTTCTATGGATTTTCTAAATACGTCATATTTCTCCAGAAATTTGTTCTCATGCTCTGCGCCAAATCTAATGCGCAGTAACCTTTTGCACATAAACCAATTATTAATATTCTCCTTATATGCTCCTCACAAATGGGAAGGTGTATCTTTCAAAGAAATATCTAATAATGGAAATATTTGATTTTCTACTACTTCTAATTCAAACTTTATTAGAAATTCTTCTAAGTCATTCAGACCATAATAGGTAGGAGGTTCCCTTACCTCTTTACCAACCCATCTCAATGTGAACGTGATTCTAGCACAACTTCAAGTAGATAATTCATGTAATTGTTGTTTCAGTTCTCTAGCCCTATGTCAAATTCTGAAGCAAAAGAACTAATACTCATGTAACTCAACATTCCATCTGCATTTGGGTTGATGTAATCCTCTTCCTGCATGGTAGTTCTGTACAACTGATTTACATATTTTGTAATAAAAAAAAATTGTCGCAAGTTCCACATGCCTTCCTCCTTCTAAAGGATACAATGGTGCAATAAATCCATACTCCCTTGATTCAAAGATCATCTTCCTGGTCTTCAAGTTAATAATAGCATGTTTATCAAAATCCCAATCCAAACCCAACAATGCTAGATATGGTGAAGTATTATCTACTATGTCAATGAATTCAAAGTCTCTCATGGTACGCACAACATCTAAATCTATTGGTATCCATTTCAATATTCTAATTGGCACCACTATATGTTTATTTACTAGCTTCAACTGAATAGGTGAATACCCCAATGTAGGTTCCCCATAGCTTCCCATGTCGTTTTTGGCAGAACATTGACTTCAAACCCTAGGTCTAATATAATATCCCCCATATTGAAATCTCCAATGTTTTCATTCAATATGAATTCCCTACTTGTTCTCCTCTTCTTCCGGACCTAATTGACTTTCTTTACACCTTCTTCCATAGAATTGTAGTTTTCTAACATATTTTGTAATATTTACAAAGATGACTTATCATTCAATAACTTTACACAAGATACCAAAAAATTTCTTAAATTACTCATCTTTTCTACAGGTTGCTCTTTGCTAGTCTGATCAAATAAGGGAGGCATGTCATACACTGACACATTATCTATTGGATTTGTTCCTAAAGTAGATGCAATATTGTCCTTCAAAACATCTTGTATAGCCTCTTTAAATGTCTCCTTCTCTTTGCGTGCATCAAACTTCTATTCAGAAATTGCATTCTTCCTGAGCCACTGGCACTGATCCTTATTCTTCTTTGTTGCATATTCTGATGTCTTGGCTCCACCTCTAGTAGATATGTTGATATTCTTCCCATCCTCTTCTTTTTTTTCTACAACAATACATTGGAAATTTTGATTATTTTGGTTTCTCTTTTCTTGTATCTTTGTTAATAGTGTCGAACAATATTTTGTCTCATAGTATGTTGTGCAATGATACATACATGTTGCAAGTGGTTGTGGGAAATATATTGCATAGTGTCCAGGTTTCTAATAGTTATGACACACTATTGGTCCTCTTCCCCCTCCAAAAACTCTTCCTCCATGGCCTCCTCCTTTCAATCCTCCTCTGTTTCCTTGATTATCTTCGTGTGGTTTATTATACTGAGGTTCCTGGTTATACTGCAGCTATTCATTATTGTATTGTGGTGGTGCTTCGCACTGTTGTGCATTGTTATATTGCGGTGGTGCTCCAAACTCTTGCACGTTATTATAATCTGATTGTGCTTGAAACTGTTGCATGGTATTGTACTATGGTTGTTGCATAGGTTGTGTTATGATTAAGTCATCCTACACCCTATATTTATCTGATGTCCTCTCCTTCATTATCCTCAATGTTTTACAGTCCTTGTCTTCATGTCCAACTTACATAAAAATTACAAAATTTAGTCTTTGGTACTATCTGATACTTATGCATCATGGGAAAATGATAGGGATCGTGTCCATGTGTTTTGCATATCTCACACCATGGTCCTCCTAACGATAATGGATTTGGCATCCCTATTATTATATACTTACAAAATAATAGACACTCATTCTTATGATGACCTTTTATTCTACATAATGTGCACCAAACATCTTCTCTTTTCTCCTTACCTTTATTTTGGTTTAACTAAAATGTTGGGTTCTTCAGATCTACTCTCAGCTCTTCTACAATTGGATTTTTCTGCTTATATTTATTTTCCTCTAACTGCAAGGCTTCGTGCAAGGCATCGGTATGACTTTGGAATTTTTGTTGCATCAAAGGCTACTTCAAGTGTGGAAATAAAGAATTGACAAACAAATGTCTATTCTACATATAAGTAATAGGAAATTTTAACTTACCTTTTAGTATTTTGAACTTATGGTCCACCTCCCATATTGATTCTCCTAGCTTCTGCTTAATCTCTATCATCTCATTCATGAAATGATCCTCTGAACATGGTTTCTAAAATTCATTCATTAATTTCCTCTTCACCTTTGCAATGGTTGTAGGTTCTCTCGTTGGATTATTTACTTGAGACCCATGTACCATTCTAGTGTGTGGTCTCTCAATGTGAATTTCAACTGTGCAACCTTTGTATCTTCATTTATAATCTCCTTAGCTGCACAAATCTTCTCGCAAATGAACAAATGTTTTTATGGGTCCTTCGACCCTTCTCCTCGGAACTATGGTAACCTAATAGTTGGATCTTGTCCTTCCATTTTGAAATGTGTTTTACCAACACCTTTGCATAGTGTAGATACTTGAATTATACTTGTTGAACTTATACTTCTGCCTGATTTTCCACTGGACCCACGTCCTATAAAAATTCTTCTACCACTAATCACGTGTTGGTTAACTGATTTTTCTTCTTCGAATGTCTTAGTTGCACATGGGGTTGTGGGTTCCACACTAACTCAGATCTGGAATGGAGAACCTTCTTCAATGTATGAACCGTGACCTTTGGTTTTCCTTTCATATGTGGTGTGCAATATATCCCGAACATGCCTCGTTCCGCAAATATCCTCTACCTGTTCTTCATCACTGTCCAAGCCCTCTCGCTTGGCTACTTCCATCTTCTTATTATTGATCTTATATATACTGGTAGGGTCATCTACTACGCGTCACTCTTTCTTTCCTTATTATTTACCTGGTGTTACAAGAACAGGATCGCAGAGCAATAAAATAAAACAAATGCATAAATAAAACATAGAAGATACATAATACAATAGAGACACAAATATATGTGGTTCACCCAGTGTGGGATACATCCACCAGATAAATTGCCAGGTCCTTCATTTTTATTATCCATCAAAATGAATGGATACAACCTACAAAAAACCCATTGTAATTACCTCTTCTTTCTCTCACAGTATCCTCTCTCAGAATAAAATATTCGCGATAATGCACAACCACAATACAATTTCCTTATAAGAGAGGGTTTCCTTCTAGGGAAAAAAAAACCCTAAAATAAATTCTATCATCTGATCTATGAACTTATAATGAAAGATAAAAATTGACTATAGTTGTGCGGGGCCAAGCCCCCCCACACCCCCCCGTTAGGGAATGAGGTCCAATCACTGTTGAAACAAACCTATGAATCAAGAATATAATCAGGCTCCACAACCAACAATCTCCCACTAGGAGATTGATCAAAAAAACAACATTGTTGTTGTACCCACTGGACTATACTCCACCTTGGACCTAGAAAATTTCTCATCTTCACCTTCATGCTTGAAGGCTAACTAAAACTGAGCAACAACTCATTTTATCCCTGGTTACTCCCTTTCTTAACATGTCTACAGGATTCTGACTAGTATGTATCTTTCCAAATTCAAATGTCCATCTTCCAAGACGGACCATATGAAATGGTACCTGAGTTGTATATGCTTAGTTTTTGAATGGAATTTTGAGTTCTTTTCAAGATGAATGGCACTCTTACTGTCACAGTACAACCTATTATTCTCTTGCTTCTTTCCCAATTCCTCCATAAACCTTTATAACCAAATAATTTCTTTACTAGCCTTTGTAGAAGAAGCATACTCTGCCTTTGTTGTTGAAAGATCAAAATCCTTTTTCAGTTTTGAAATCCAACTTACTTGGGTTCCACCTATAGTAAAAACATACCCCATGGCACTCCTCCTACTATCTTTATCACCTTCCATATATGAATCAACATATCCCTACAGAACAATGTCTAAACCTCCAAAACATAATGCATGAGTAGCAGTGCCTCTCAAATAACTGAGAATCCACTTTACTACCTCCCAATGTTCTTTACCTGGATTGTTCATATACTTGCTCACAACTCCCACTGCATGTGCAATATCTAGTCTTTTGCAAACCATCGCATACATCAAGCTTCCAACTGTTGATGAATAAGGGACCCTAGACATGNTTCTTGGGACACATTTCCTTAGTTAATTTGAAATATCTGGCCAAAGGTTTACTAACTGGTTTTTCATTTTGCATTCTAAACCTCTCCAACACCTTTTCTATGTACTCACCCTGAGACTATTTAAATTTGCAATTTTCCTATCTCTTGTTATTCTCATACCAAGGATTTTCTTTGTAGCACCAAAATCCTTCATCGCAAACAAATTAGCTAATTTCTTCTTGAGCACATTTATATCCTGCATATTAGACCCTGCAACAAGCATTTCATTTACATACAACAGAAATATAATATAGCTTCCGTTTTCTAGCCTTTTAAAATAAACAAAGTGATCATAATGACATCTACTATAACCTTGTTATGTCATAAACCTGCCAAAATTCAAATACCACTTCCTTGGAGCTTTCTTTAGGACATACGAGCTCTTCTTCAACCTGCGTACCAAATTTTCCTTCCCTTTGACCTCATACCCCTATGGTTGCTGCATATAAATCTCTTCATCCAAATCCACATAAATAAAAGTTGTTTGTACATCTAACTATTCAATATGAAAATCTTCTACTGCCACAAGACTTAAAATAGTCCTAATTGAAGTCATCTTAACAACAAGATAAAATATTTCATCAAAATGTATACCTTTCTTTTGTGCAAACCCCTATACAATAAGTCTAGACTTGTACCATTTTTTTTTCTCCATATTCTTCCTTCAACTTGTAAACCCATTTAACTGAACCAAGTCTCAAGTATGGTTATTTACCAAGGAATCCATTTCCTCTTTCATGCCTTTCTCCCAGTTCTTTTTAGTGTCTACCTACATTGCCTCTTCATAACATTATGGTTCATCGGAATTAGTCAACATTAAATAATACAATGAAGGAGAGTATCATTCAGGGGGTCTACTTAACCTGGTATATCTTCTAACAACACTTGGAGGAGTTTGAGTTACTTGCTTCTCTTGTTGTTTTACATTTTGATTTTTTGGTACCTTCAAAATTTCTTTTTCAGTGATATCATCAAGCATTGTGTATTCTGGTTTTTCTTTTTCCTTTTTATCTCCCTGCAAATGAACTTTGTACATGAGCTTCTCATTGAATATGGCCTCTCTACTCCTAAATCATTAATACCATATCCAATAAAGGTACACTTCTTGGATTTTTCCTCAAGATTTGTTCTATTTTCTTTATCAATATGGAAAAATGTTTCACAACCAAAAGTCTTCAAAAATGAATAGTTTACCTTTTTACATGTCCATACCTCCTCTAGAATGCCACCATCCAAATAACTTGAAGGTCCTATGTTTATCAGGTAAACAGAAATATCTACAACATATGCCCAAAACTATAAGGTCAACCCTGCATGCAATCTCATACTCCTTGCACGCTCCATGATTGTCATGTTCATCCTTTCTAACACACCATTTTCTTGTGGTGTTCCTGGAGCTGTTTTCTCTCTACGAATACCATGGTATGAATAGTAATCATCAAACTCCTTGCTGCAATATTCACCTCCATTTTATGATATGAGACACTTAAACATTTTTCTTGTCTCATTCTCAACCAAAGCTTTCAATTTCTTAAAAGTGTCAAAAACATCATATTTTTGTCGAATGCAATAAACCCAAGTTTTTTTAGTTGCATCATCAATAAAAGTAACATAATAATGAGATATAGCAAGAGATTATACATGGGATGGTCCCCATACATATGTTTGTACAAGCTCTAACCTTTCACTCTTCTTTTCTTTTCCAACTCTAAGAAATATGACTCACTTTTGTTTTCCATAAACACAGTGCTCACAAAAATCCAAATCAATTTGTTTAAGATCTAGCATCAAATTCCTTTTGTGAAGTATATACATCCCCTTCTCACTCATGTTTCCAAGCCTATGATTCCAAAGTTTTGTATCCAATCCTGTAGAAGCTAAAGAGATAGAAGAATCAGTATTACCAATACATAAATACAATGTACCTACCTTCTCTTCTTTTTCTATCACCACTGATCCTTTGGTGACCTTCCACGCCTTATCTATAAATATGGATATACGACCTTCACTTTCCAACTACCCTATTGAAATTAGATTTTTCCTTATATATGGAACATGTCTTGCGTCTTTCAACAACCATTGGTTTCCATTCCTTTTCTTTATTTGTACCTTTCCCATTCCATCAATTTTTCATGGTGCATCATCACCCAAATGAACCTATCCAAAATCACCTTGAACATAATCTAGAAAATGTTTCCTATGGGGTGTGGAATGCAATGAAGCAACTGAATCTACTACCCAAGACTCAGAAATATTATCTACAGAAAGAATCAAAACATCTTGTAACACATCACCTGTTACATTTTCTTCCTATTTTTTCTCCTATTGTCCATCTCTTTGTTTCTTTGGAGCTCTGTAGTCTTTCTTCATATGTCCTTTCTTCCCACAATTCCATCACTCTATCTATCCCAGTCTGGATTTGCATATTCCCTTCCTAGAATTCCCACGGTTCCCTGAGCCCTTTCCTCTATCCTTTTGTCTTCCCCTATTCTCCATGTTTCACGCATTACCTAATGTCTCACCTATGATTTTCGATCGCATTTCCTCACTAAGGATAACACCAAAAACATCATCAAATTTTAAAGTGTTTGAACCAGAGAAAGATTTACTTACAGCCATGACCAAGCCATTCCATATTTATGGCAATGAGCACGAGATTAGAAGATCCCTAGCCTCATCATTAAAGTCCACTTTTACAGAACTTAACTGATTAGTAACCATATTAAATTCATTTAAATGATATACAATAGACCCACCTTCTCACATCTTCATATTAAATAGACGCTTCATTAGAAATACCTTATTGGATTCCCAGGGTTTTTTATACAGTTTAGCCAATGCATCCATAAACTCCTTCATTGTCTTTTCTTTTGAATTTTTGAAAGCCACCGACGTTGTTGAGCTCAGTTGTGTCGTTCCTATTGCCTTTCTATCAAGAACCTCCCATTCTTCATCCTTCATGGTCATCAACTTCTTTGTTATTTTTCCCAATGGTATGAATAGATATTTCTTATATAAATAATCTTCCATATGCATCTTCCATAACGGGTAGTTTTGGCCATAAAATTTCTCGACCCTAAACTTTCCATATTCTACCATTGCTCCCACTCAAACTAGGAACCCTCTTTTCCTACGAGTTACCTTTCGATATGATACCATTTGTTAGAAAAATAGGATCACATAGTAACAAAATAAAACAAATGTGGAAATAAAACACAAAAGATACACAAAACAATAGAGACACAAATATACATGGTTCACCCAGTGTGGGCTATGTCCACCAGAGAAATTTTCAGGTCCTTCCTTTTTATTATCCATGAAAATGAAGAGATACAACCTACAACACACCCACTATAACTACCTCTTCTTTCTCTCACAGACTCCTCTCTCATAATACAATATTCGCGATAATGCATATCCACAATACAATTTTCTTATAAGAGAGAGTTGCCTTCTAGGGAAAAAAATCCTAAAATAACTTCTACAGTCAGATATGCAACCTTATAATGAACAGTCTAGATTGACTATGAAACTACAATATTTTACAAGGAAATTTTTCCCAAAATTTCGCTTCGGAGGCGTTGCCCCCGAATCCCCCACAGGGGGGGGACTACAAAAAAATTCATCTCCCCCAG
>JASDQU010736025.1:289245-317253 GCA_032191745.1 Picea mariana | reverse complement strand
GAAGAATCAATATTCCAGTACATAAATACAATGTACCTACCTTCTCTTCTTTTTCTATCACCACTGATCCTTTGGTGACCTTCCACACCTTATCTATAAATATGGATATACAACCTTCACTTTCCAACTACCCTATTGAAATTAGATTTTTCCTTATATATGGAACATGTCTTACGTCTTTCAACAACCATTGGTTTCCATTCTTTTTCTTTATTTGTACCTTTCCCATTCCAACAATTTTGCATGGTGCATCATCACCCAAATGAACCTATCCAAAATCACCTTGAACATAATCTAGAAAATGTTTCCTATGGGGTGTGGCATGCAATGAAGCAACTGAATCTACTACCCAAGACTCAGAAATATTATCTACAGAAAGAATCAAAACATCTTGTAACACATCACCTGTTACATTTTCTTCCTAATTTTTCTCCTGTTGTCCATCTCTTTGTTTCTTTGGAGCTCTGCAGTCTTTCTTCATATGTCCTTTCTTCCCACAATTCCATCACTCTATATATCCCATTCTGGATTTGCATATTCCCTTCCTAGAATTCCCACGGTTCCCTGAGCCCTTTCCTCTATCCTTTTGTCTTCCCCTATTCTCCATGTTTCACGCATTACCTAATGTCTCACCTATGATTTTTTATCGCATTTCCTCACTAAGGATAACACTAACAACATCATAAAATTTTAAAGTGTTTGAACCAGAGACATATTTACTTACAGCCATGACCAAGCCATTCCATATTTATGGCAATGAGCACGAGATTAGAAGATCCCTAACCTCATCATTAAAGTCCAATTTTACAGAACTTAACTGATTAATAACCATATTAAATTCATTTAAATGATATGCAATAGACCCACCTTCTCACATATTCATATTAAATAGTCGCTTCATTAGAAATACCTTATTGGATTCCCAAGGTTTTTCATACAGTTTAGCCAATGCATCCATAAACTCCTTCATTGTCTTTTCTTTTGAATTTTTGAAAGCCACCGATGTTGTTGGGCTCAGTTGTGTCATTCCTATTGCCTTTCTATCAAGAACCTCCCATTCTTCATCCTTCATGGTCATCAACTTCTTTGTTATTTTTCCCAATGGTAGGAATAGATATTTCTTATATAAATAATCTTCCATATGCATCTTCCATAACTGGTAGTTTTGGCCATTAAATTTCTCGACCCTAAACTTTCCATATTCTACCATTGCTCCCACTCAAACTAGGAACCCTCTTTTCCTACGAGTTACCTTTCGATATGATACCATTTGTTAGAAAAATAGGATCACATAGTAACAAAATAAAACCAATGTGGAAATAAAACACAAAAGATACATAAAACAATAGAGACACAAATATACATGGTTCACCCAGTGTGGGCTATGTCCACCAGAGAAATTTCCAGGTCCTTCCTTTTTATTATCCATGAAAATGAAGAGATACAACCTAAAACACACCCACTGTAACTACCTCTTCTTTCTCTCATAGAATCCTCTCTCATAATACAATATTCGTGATAATGCATATCCACAATACAATTTTCTTATAAGAGAGAGTTGCCTTCTAGGGAAAAAAATCCTAAAATAACTTCTACAGTCAGATATGTAACCCTTATAATGAACGGTCTAGATTGACTATGAAACTACAATATTTTACAAGGAATTTTTTCCCAAAATTTCGCTTCGGAGGCACTGCCCTCGAATCCCTCGCAAGGGGGGGACTACAAAAATTTCATCTCCCCCTGGTGAAAGTTGTGCGGGGGGAAAGACTTTGAATCATGAATATAATCAAGCTCCACAAATAACACTTGGTTTGTTCTTCATCCATCATTATAGGGTCCATTACTTCCTTCTTCTGGCCTTCATCCATAACCCTCTCCATGTCTCATATCTTCCCTAGTGCTTGAACCCCCAACTCACCCATGCGTGCATGGTGATTAGTTATTTGATTCCCTGGTCATCTTGAAATAAGATATCGATCAACGTGTAAAGAGACATAATGTACCTCCCTCTCAGGCCCATCAAGAAGTTTTGTTGTGCAACAGTATATGAATTCATCATATCTACTGCAAACTCAGTAATAAACCCTGTAGTGATATTGTCAAACCAAAAATCGACTATGAGCGTAAATTTTTTATTGAACCTTTCCAACTGTGCATTATTCTGATCAGTCCACATTACTGGCCTTATCCGATTAATCGGATGAGTATCCTTTAACCTCAATAACCACTCCTATGATAACTCTAGAAAATAACAGAAATATGCCTCATGTAAATCAGTAAACACATACCTCTGTAGATACTAGCGTGGTGTATATATGGAGATTTTATTATCTTTATGCGAAAACTTGAGCTAATTTTACTCCAACCATCTTTCAATATCTTTCTTTGTAGGGCTACTGCATTTTCTTCACTGACCTTCTCATCAGATCCCTTCCAGGATGTTCTTCTGAGTTCCAACTGGTAACGAAACCATTTTTTGGATGTATGGGATGATTTGGGTTCTAACTTAGTTCTCCAACAAAACCATAGAAACCATCGGCCCCTCTGGTTAACCAAAAGGAATCACTATGCACAGAGTGCACAGTGTAGTCTCACCCGAGATGGCGTATGGGTGATTGCATGACCCAAGTGTCTGCAATCATGGAAGGGATGGAACTCAAGGGAATGTTAGTCACAATTACTCTTTTACTTCAATATTCATCATATTTAACATACCATTGTTCAAATATACCATTCATTTAACTTTAACCCTTCATTCTGCATAATTATTCATGTGGGCGTTGTAAATAAACTCTAATAGATGCATTCATTTATCTATTCATTCATTCAAAATAATAAGAAAATAAAATCATAAGAGACAACATTCCACACATCAAAATAGGTTTTATCGTGGTTCACCCCCCTGGGCTACATCCACAAAGATATTCTACTTCTTATTATTCTTCATCAAAATATGGTGTTGCACACACTACATCATAGGCTTAATAATGGTCAGGCTGATCAACGTCACACCAAGATCCACAACTTGCGAACTGGACCTTAGTTACACTCCATAAATCTCCAAAACTGACATCGTTCGAGCTCTATAGCTCCAACCAAAAACTATTACTACGACTCGGAATCAAAAGGGTTCTCAAAGATAGGATTCGCATACACAAAAAACTATTTATATCTCTATTCTATCTTCCTCATACATCCTCTATTTATATTAAAAAAATAGGTAAAAACACTTACATCATACTCCAAAACCCTAATTCTAAGTGGACTCAACTTGTCCACATTCTAACTTCCTTCGTGCGCTAATCCATAATTTTGTCGCGCTACTTTTCCTTTGTTTATGCCACGCGTTGCTTCCATGGTCCATTCTGCCTTGTTTTTTGTGTTGTATCTCGAACCTTACCCAAAAATTTCTTTCTCCAACAACAAGTAAGGATGAGGGTTCATGGATTAGGAAGAAGAAAAAGTATTTTCATGTTTGCAATGGTGAAAGGAAGATTTGTTGTGCCTCATGATTGGATCCTTGAAGGATTAGAGATGTCGTGGGAATGAGTTCTATATATTTATGTGGATAGAATCCTATAGCCTATAAAATGTTTCCTTGTATAAGGGATCCTTGGAGCAAGGTTATCTCTAGTAATATTAAAATATTTCCTCCCAAATGAAGGTATTTTCTTCTTTTATTTTGACAAACTTGGAAAAGCATGAATTTTTTATTTGGGAAAAAAAAACTAATAAAATATTCCACATAACTTTTTGAATGCCCCTCCAAACATGTGTTGATTATCTCAGTCTAATCATGTTTCTATGAATGATAATCATGTAGTATGGATTTTGAAGGGTAAGTATGTTGTTGGAATCCACATTTTTCATTCCATCCTATTTATCAATATTGTTGTCAATGTTCATTGAATCAATCACTAACTTCAACCAACATTCTACGTCACCAAGTCCTATGAATAGGTGTTTTTTAACATTGAACATTGGAAAACAAAAATGTTAAAGGATACCATAATACGCCACATCAAATTACAATCAATAATCTCTAAAAGCAATACTATTAAATGAATAATAGTTTTTTCCACCATTATCTATCCTTAGATTTTGAATTTAAGTATACAAGGAAATCAAGGAAAATTTCATGTCGCAAGAGAAGCACATGATTTATACCTTGTCGGAAATGAATTATGGATCGTGGAAGTGACTGACCTTCAAACCTACATTTGTCAAAGAAAATAAAATGATAGATGACTAAATAATAAGTAAACATATGTGAGATTGAATTTGTTAAAGAGAATAAAACGTTATATGGATGAATAATAATTAAACATGTATGATGCTCTAGAACTACTAAAGGGGAATACCTCATGAATGAGCTCCTCTTGGTTTCAAGAATAATTTATTTTTTATAAAATTCATGAGTAAATCATCATCACATTCATCTTGATCTCGACCTTTATCTATTGGTCCCTCTACCTCTATTTGAAGGCGATGGGTCATATCAAGCATTGCACTACTTCTAGTAGCATGACATGGATGTTGATGCACTACAAGGGCATCCAATACAATAACAAAAAGTGTTTAAAGGACATGGTCAGTTATTATTAATAGCAATGTTTCATTAGTACACATCACTACTATGTTTTTACCTAGAGGAGTAGTCGAAACCATTGGTTGGATTGTCATCGGTTCCTCTCCTCTATGAGCACCCTCATCTACATGATTTGAAATTGAAACAGTAAAATTTATAAGAAAACCATCTATGAGTAAATATTTATAATCATAATATTATACATTTTATTTTAAATACACGCATATCGTGATGGGTCTGAAAAACACTAGAATCATGGGGTTGTTTTCCACCATTGTCGAATGAACCAGTGTTGCTTGCCTGCTTAAAACAAATAGACACATTAATTGACATGTTAAATAAATCATCAATGTATTTGACAAGTAATCAACAACTACAATCTTGTCATTTTATTTACCAACCCATTTGAAGGGTCGGATTTTGTCTGCCCCTTCTTTTTTTGATTTTCCACCACTACTTGAAAGTCAAACTTGAATAAAGTCTCCTTCAATGGAAGCAGTGTTGAATGTATCCCCCTGCATCACATGGCATAAGATCATGATTTTTTATTATTGGTTGTAATTAGATAAAATTTTCATGATGATATGTATAATATGAATAAAGTGTTTGGTACTTACAATTCGATATTTTGATCTCAGGTAACCACCTTAGCCAAGTTTGTGCTACCCATGTTTTTCTAGTCTTGCCTTAGTTGCTTTTGATATGTCTGGGAGCCTATTCAATTCAAAATATCATATATTACCTTCTAGGGTCGAGTGGTGTCTTCCCTTCGTGACTTAATGCACTCTCCTTTGCATCGTCCTTTATATTCTTCCATTCCATATCAGGAATGGCGAGAGGATGATTATACTTAAGGTTTTTTACAATTGAACCCTATATTGATCTTTGAAACATTTCAAATATGTATCGACCCTCGAGGTTATTTCATACTTGTTGAAGGAATCACCAAACATGATGACCATATGGTTTATAAGATTGTTTTTCAAATCTTTATTCTTGGAATTCCATCGTGTGTGAATGGTGGGTTCAAAAATCTCTAAATCCGTGTCATGCAAGGTCCTGTAAAAAACATTATTTCCTGTGAAGTGATATGATAATTAGATTAAAATAATATGAAAGATGTAGGTTTCAATAAAATGGTAGGAACTATTTAATATAATTGAAAATATTTGGGTTTTGTTGTATCGTCAAGTGAACCAAGTTATCATCCACCAAAGTTTTGATGGAGAGTGTTCCTATGCTTTGAAAACGTGATGCTCTAAGATAAAAATTCTCTGGTAATGTTGAACCAGTATCATCATGAGATTCACCATGTAGATCATCACGTGCATAGTCTAGCATGTACAGTAGGGGCATCTCATGGGCCTTGGGAGTTTCAGTTCTTTGAGCCACAGACAGAGAGGAAAATATCCTCATGGGTATGTGGATCATGATAGGACGTTGTGGGGTTTGTGGATCACTACTACTAGCAACGTCCCCATGATCAGTTTGTCCCTTCATATCCAAAAATGACTATAGAAAGAAAACATTTGAGTATTTCTCATATAATGGTATAAAAAAAAATTCATAAATCAATATATGTTAGAAATAGTATTTTATTAAAATTGTGCTTACCCCAAATTGTTCTATATCCTTGCTTAAAATTTCCATTCTTTCTTCTCCCTCCTCTGTAAGTGTCTTACACCTAGCCAATTCAATGAATTCCCTATTTTCCTTTCTCAATGCCTTTCGAATTGTTTCCATTGGGTTGATGGAATTATATATTTTATCCCACACATCATCGTGCTCTGATGGTGTGCTCCTCTACATCAACAAATAAACATTTTTAGTCAATTATTGTCAGCAATAATTTATATGTAAATCAAGGTTATACCTAATGCGATCTAGTTGATGCCTTCCCATGATCACCATGCCACATTATACAATGCATGGCATTTTGGAATGTTAGAAAATAATCTAAGAAGCATGAGATATTATAATTTCTGTAAATATATAAAAATGAAAACATCAATTATATGTTTGGTATACTGGTAGAACATATTTACCCCCATAATAACAATGCTTCCATCGATTCGATTGAAATCATAATCGACCAACAACTCTTTCCCTACAGCTATGTTTTTCACTGCAAATACGCATATCCATTTTCCTTCATGCCCCTCAAATATATAATTGGGTTTCTTTCTTGTTTTCTTGGGCCTTATATTGTTAATAATTGATGCAATATTCCCCAACGCCTTTGGCATTCCATCAATATCCATTGTCTCTCCTTTATTGTGATCGTTGTCTTTTAGTTGTATATAATTTGCAGCGACTACATATCTCCACATACTTGGTATATATCATACCAGCCTCAACCAATATCCATAGTCTTAGAATGGTCTAACATACTCCATCAACTCAACAAGTCCTCCATCTTTCACCTTTACTCCATCCATAGAGAATATACCCATACCATGTATGTATGATGGAGCAATGTGATGCATCCTCTCATTGACATAGAATTCAGTGTCCAACTAATGAATTTCATTGGGTACCCATCATCTCACTAGATGTTTGTACCTCAAAGGAACCTGAATGTCACCTATTCTCTCATCATCATAAGAACATGAACCTCCTTTAGAAAGAAATAATTCCATACGCCTACAGAATTTTCTTCTGACCTTTTCACCTCTAGTTGATCTTGACCTGTTAGATATGTTGGATGTAACACTTTCCCTTGCTCGAGGATGATATTTATGATAGGTACCTATTATGTTGTACCTAAACTCCATTGAATGAGAAAAATTAATTAACAAATAGACAATAGTTACACCATTTATGCCTTGCTCATTCTAAAACTCGGTTCATCATTGGAAACATCATATCTAACTTTACCATTTATTAAAATGTATTCATCATCTTCTCTTCTTAATTTTTAAAGCTCGTGACTGACACTCTTTATAGAAAGTCGTCAACATCCAAAGAGTTAAAGTGAATCAATGCCATTTTTCTCAACTATGACAAGGTCACAACCATTTTAGTGGCACCAACAGAAATACTTTTCATCATGATAACTAGAAGTATTACAACTTCTATATACAATACATACAAGGTTTCACATGGTTTAACACTGTATATATAGTGAGTTTCATCATATTTTGAGGACTTGCTATTTTCGTATTTCTCCTAGTTTCTAGGAGCTAGATTTCTGAGAACTACATGTCAAAGTGAACTACATATTCTCAGTCCTTGTGAGTTCACAATCCCTGTGGGATTTGTTCCAGCAACATGCAAGGGTAGTTTGTTACAATGAAACTGTTATTTTAAATAATTGAGGCTATAGGGCTTGAATGTCAAAACAAAGTACATATCCAGAGCTCATGAGATAGGTTTTTTTTTTCGAGGTATCAATCGTGACATGGGCTGTAAGAACATGCTTTTCTTATAGACTTTTCTGATGTAATAAATGTTATTTTTGCATCTTTTTTTATTCTTTCTTACACTTAATGTCCTGAGCATATGAGTTGTTTATGTATGCAGAAATATGACTTAGAATTTTTTGGGTACACATTTGTATGCATGTGTTATCTAACTTTGCAACTTAATGAAATTTATCTAATTGAGGTTTTTTGTAGAGTTTAGTTTCATTTCAGTTCATCTGGTTACTATAATTCACTTCTAGATAGGATATGATAGGATAGGTTAAAAGTAGTTTAGATTTATTTTTATGCATTTACATAGTATTAATATACATATTTCATTTGCATAACCATCCACCTTTTCACCCTCACAACCAATAATCACAGCCGGGAAAGAATTTAGATGGGTATCCTAAACCAAAAAATGCATAGTCTAATTGGGACCGTGTACCGAGTACCCCTTACTGTTGCTAGGAAATTCTACAACATATCTTTCATATTATTTTAATCTAATTATCATATATGTCTCATGTTTAATATAATATCCTATTATTGTAACATGTTTATGTTGTGTTGAAATAGTTGTTGCAACACATGATGAAGCAGCTACTCCAACACATGTTGAAACAGTTTCTACGACACATGCTAAAACAGTTGATGCAACACTTGTTGTAACAATTGTTGCAACACGTGATGTAAAAGTTGTTGCAACAGAAGTTGTGATTGTTACTCCCACGAGTTTTAGGAGCTCTTCACCGCCATGTTCCATCATTTTGGACTTGACAACACTTACCTTACTACTTTCTAGGGATTACAGACTTGACCTGATCATATTGTTATTGTAGATTTTCATGATAACAAGTATTCATAGGTTGTATAGTACTAGTATTTGTGATTAAGACCTAAGTAAAATATCCTTGGGAAACCCATGCCTACCTATCTACAATCATTCAAAACCTACATAAATGCTTTTTACAATCTACATGAAGAAGAAATTCAGTCACATGAAGAAATCGGTTGCAACCCCTAGATGTGTCAAAACACCCCTAGTCATTCTCTTAGAATGTTGTGTGTTTTTCTCTGCAGACAAAGATACCCAACTATATTGCATGTATAGGTTGAATTCATGGAGTTTTCATTGCAATTTTGGAATTTACTAGAACTCATATTTTCACCAATTAAAAAAATTATTTTCCTTGAGCCTATGAGTTCACAATCCTTGTGGGATTTGTTCCAGTGACATGCAAGGGTATTTCATTACTATGAAACTATTATTTCAAATAGTCAGGGCTACATGGATTTAATATTGAAACAAAGAACATATCCATGGATCATGAGAAAGGTTTGTCTTGCGAGGTATTTGTTAGCGCCATCATTTTTTCAGTTAGAGTCGGTCTTAGTTGAGTCAGAGTCTGTGTGTCAAAGCGTGTGAGGTCAGGTACTGAACAACGAATGGTTCAAGGTCAGCAAGTGGTCATTTGTCCCTTCGAGTCGAGAAAGGATGTCAGAACCAAAACATGTGTAAGGGGTAAACATGTGTAAGAGTCAGGTCCTGTCAGAATAGAAGGTCTTACGTGCATAAGGTCGAGGCAAGTTGTTAAATGGAAGTCACATCGGCAGGTGAAGTGAAAATCATCAACTCATTATGAAGTTGAAAAGAATGAAATATCACGACGCTCATATCACATATGATATGCAGCTCTGATCAATTATACTTTGCACAATACAAAGTGTACCCGTCATGTGGATGTACTACAAAAATATTCAAACCTACTTTGAAACTCCCAGTCACCATGTATTCAATGTCCCCTGGAACATTTTCATCTCTCGCCTGCCCGATTATAAATTCTGAGCACTCTGCATGTATTTTGTTCACCAGCTAAGTTTATGCATTGCCTGTAATTATTATCGCAAGACTAGATCAATTGAGATTACCACCTTTGGCTCATGCCAAATCCATCGCGCGTAGAACGAATACGCGTTGCACCATGACGACATCCCAGAAAATAACGAAAGGTGCATGAAGTGGCAGGAATGATGGGACCAAGCCTCAAATATTGACATTGGTCAACAAATATTCGAAGGTCATGGCATATTTTGAGCAGGTCGGATGCATGACCTTTTGTAGAAAAATCCAAGGATTCAACATGAAATTAATGGAACAGTTCGCACTCAGGTTCGACGGGTCCAGCACAGTAATTACAGGTGTCTCTTTCCAAGTGATAGAGGAAACTCTATTGGTTGCATTAGAGATCCCTTCATGCAGTGAAAGGTTTTTTAAATGAATTTCTTTGTAGACATGGTTCTACAAAAACTTCATCAAGTGAGACTATTTAGGTGGGAAAGTTGAAACGGGCGTTCCAAGTAGATATTTGCAGGGGCCTTTTCGAAAACTCCTGGAGGTAATTAGGAAATATTTCATGTGAGGGAATGTTTGATAGAATACATTCACATCACATTAGATTTTTTATGCATTTCACAGGAAGGAGACAATTAAATATTCCATTTTTCTTGCACCAAATCCTCCAAGAAATGGAAGACAATGCCCGAGCTGAAGTAAATCAGTCGAAGAGGAAAATATCACATGTCTCATTGATTAAATTGTTGGTGGTTGAGGATTTAAGGTACAGTGGGAATCCCCAACGATCCAAAATGAAATTTCCCTCTACCCGCAGAAAAGGTAACATCGCACCGTGCAGAGGCTGAAGCGGGAAAGGCTATAGAGGAAGGGAAGACTTTGGAAGCCCTCTCCCACCAACATTCGATACCCCAGAGAAGAGGAAGGCCAAGGAAGAATAAGGAAGTCGAGGAGACCCAAGTCCCGAGAGAGCCGCACGCAAAGTCGGTCGTTGAAGAGTTACTCATCTGTGCCATTCGGTTGGAACCTGTCGAAGGTAAAATTCAAGAAAGCTTGGGTAGAAGGAGGAGGACAGACACCGAAGGCATAGATGTTCGTGAGCCATCGTAGCAGCTGAAGAACGTGCAAATTTCTATTGTTGAGATACACCAGGAAAACAAAGAATTGATACAATAGTTAGCAGCAAAGACCCTTGAAGCATCAACATCACAAGGCCACAAGAAAAACATGACTTGGATTAAGAGACAACTCAGGGAAGCGTAGGATATAATCATATAGTTGTGTGAAGCATATATGATGTCAGAATAAGGGAATGCAAAATACTTTGGGGAATGTGTATCGACCATGGAGAAAGTACGCACGGATCTAGCCAGCATGCAGAAGAAGATGAAATAGAACGTGGTTCTGCAAAGGCAAGTGATGAACCTAAAAAGGCACAACTGGTCTCTTAGGAGAATGCTTCAAGTATCAAAACTACAAATAAGACTAGAACCATGATCGACCGACTCCATTGTTTGTCTTCTCAGATGTGGCGCGGACTTTGTTTCCCCACGTCCTTTTTCCTACTAGGAGTTAGGGACTCTGACAGATACCCATGAGGAAAACATATGACGTGCAGCGATGGAATCTCATCCATTGCAAAGGACATGTGTACATTAGACATGCGACAGTTTGAATAAAGTCATTGTTCCCTAGATGGGGTCATCATTTTGGAGGCACATACAACGGTCTGCAGTCACCCGCCACATGCATGCACTAGCAAACGATCGTGCGGTAGAGATCAAGGTTGTTACAATGTGTGGCAAGAGTCTGGTAGAACACTTGATCGTCCAGATGCCCTGTCAAAGGAAAGCATCGGCACATCACTCTCTAATGAGGAGATCTTGTTGATGACTGAGTCGTCGTGGCAAAGATGAGCAACTATGATGCGACTGAGTACAATTAGTTTCTATTTTTAGAAAAGTACCATTCGAAGAGCCATCTGACAGAGAGTAGTCGAAACCTAGTTTCTAGGGATAGTAATTAGAACATGGGATAGCCTGAGCACCACACCCTTGTCTATATATTCCATATTTTCAATGTAAGCTAGGTTGGTTGGAAAAACAGTGTAGACAGTGACTATTGAATGTATTTTTGGTCTGATTGAAACTTAATGAAAAGGTCTTGAAGCTTTTATGAAAAGATTCTAACGATGACAGTTTGATGTTGTATTCTCTCTTTGCATATGTAATTTCCTGTGTTCTTTATATTCACATCTGTAATTTTTGTCTAAATCGGAACGTGATTTCGAATCTAGAATTCACCACGCAGTGCTCTAGGTTCACGCCATTTATACAAATTGTGTTTCTTCTAAGAGAACTATGAATTCATCGCCAACGGTGCTCCAAGTTCCTTCATGTGTTTTTTCTCTTGCCACACACAACAATTTTTAATGGAACGATTGTTGCTCATTTATCCTTTATCCTCTCAAGTTCAGTCACTGAGTCATTTGTTTCTATCGTTTTCTTAAATCAACTCCGTAGCCCAAGCTCTTTCTTTCTTTCACCAATAGAACAAGAAAGTATCGTTTAAAGGTGTTAAATATAGCCCATAGTTTAAATCCATATACTATATAGAGACGAAGTCTCCAGAGAGAGCCCTCTCTAGTTCCTAAAGGCTAGTTTTGGGCCTCAAATTTGGTTTGTAGGTTTCCTCTTTCATTCATTTCTCGGTCGCAAGAAGTTTACAGAGCGCTAACATTCTGGTGTCATTGTCCGGGATAGAATTGAATAAATTTTCCCTAGGAGAATGAATAAAGATATAGTTTTGACCCCTGAGGGTAATAGTGGGGAAAACATCTATATTGGTTGAAACCTTTACCCTGGCGACTCCAGTGAAAAACACCAGTAACATGTAGTAGCGCCATTCAGAAAAACTGGCTCCGAACACCATTTATACCAGATCCAATCCTAACCCTAAACCTGTAGAGCCCGTGTATGATCCTAAGATACTTCTGCGCAGGGTAAGGGAGTAGGTGCAAGACCCATTTTATTACTTAGACAAAACATTGTCCTTGCCCAAGGAAGAGGCTCAAAGATTTGACAATCTCGACCTTGAAATCCTATTCGAACAAACTTTTTTCAGTACTGAATCAAAAATCAGCTTGGACCATATAGTCTTTGATGAAGAAAGGTTTCAATATCTAATCCCACAAGCTAAAAATCCCACTCAGAACATCCCTCGAATCCCAACCCCCCTAGATCAATGGCTTCCAGATGCTCCCCCCTTGTTCTGCCAGCCCAACTGCATGATTTTCCCTAGAACTACAGCCAGAGGATCAAACTATATGATGTTGAAGGAACGTGTCCGCCCAAAAGCACCTGGATTGGTTCAACAATTTTGTTGATCTAGAAGAGGTATACCATGCAGACGCGAAGATGAGGTTGTTCCCGTAGAGTCTTTTGGGGGAGGTGAGAAAGTGGTTCAAAGCCCTCCCAGTAGTAAGTATTCAAGACTTCACCGCGTTTAAAACATCTTTTATTACTAGATGGGGAGACAAAAATAATCCTTTGTAGCTGCTAATGCAGTACAAAAATATGAAGAGAGCATCGAAGGAGACGGTGCAAGAGTTCTTAGCTCGTTTCATGAAGCTTTACAACTCAATTATCGCAAAAGTCCAGCAGCCTCCCAGGGTTGCGCAACTGCAATACGCTGACTCCTTTGACAGTGATTTTGCCTTGCTGTTAAGGGAGAGAAGATGTGAAAATTTAGATGCCATGATGAGCGATGCAATCTAAGTTGAGGCCGTAAAAATGACGGCATCGGGAAATATCAAACAAAGTTTCAACAAAGGAGGGAGGAAACCCCAAGGGGATGCACAACGATAGAATTCTCGACCCTCAGAGGAAAAGTTTGACTTGATGATGAAGACGATGGAGAAGCTAATGGAAAGGATGTTTGTGGGAAACAAACCCGTTGCCCGAGAACAACATGACCCCCAACCCAGGAATCAGAACCCTAGAAGAGGTCTGGTCCTATAGATTAGGCATAGGGAACAGAGACACCGAGGTGACCAGCAAATAAGGCCCCCATTCGAAAACAATTACCCGGACAAATATTTTGATCAGATGTTCGAAGATCAAATGCATTCTTGTGATGACAAGGACAAACACGTTTTCTTGACAAAGGGAGAACATGATTAATAAATGATCGAAAATGAAGATATTATGTTGGAGAAGGATGACATTTTGTCTTTCGAAATGGATGAATTCAAGAAAGGTTATCACAATGCCATCATTCAGTTTTAAAAGAAATACAACCTCAGGAGAAAAAAGGCATCTACAGAGCCTCAACAGAAAAATACCATAAGGGAGCCTCAGCAGACGAATCCCATAAGGAAAACTCCAACGGATATCTATTCCACAAGCTGACTGAATCAAGACAACCCGACCAAGGATGCAATGGAAAAGGAAAATTCAAAGGAGGAAGTTCCAAGGAGAGCACCAGAAACAAGCCAGGAGACATGCGTCAAAGAGGTAGAAAAGGTCTCTCCCCCTTTTAACTTTGAGAATGAAATGGCCAAGATTAAAATATCTGTCCCTTTCAATGAACTTATCAAGAAAGGAGAATATCAGGATCAAATTATTAAAATTCTAAAGATGGGGGTAACTCCTGACACTTTGAATGTCCACGATGATCACCCTGCCATTTTGTTCAGTCCACGCATGGAGGAGACAGAATATATTGAGGATGTTCCCCCATTCTATGTCAGTCTCAAGCTCTGTGACATGACCTTGCATAACGTCATATTGTATTCAGGCACGTCGCACAATCTCATGCTCAAAGTGATCATGGATGAGTTGGGTTTGGACATTACCAGGCCCTATAAGGATATTTTTTCTTTCGATTCAAGGAAAGTGAAATGTTTGGGTCTGGTCAAATATTTGGTTGTGTCATTGGCCCAAATCCCTTCTAAGAATATGGTTATGGATGTTTTCATGGTCGATATACCCCCTAAATTTGGCATGTCATTATCCAGGTCATGGGCCGCGAAATTGAAGGGAACTGTGCAGATGGATATGTCATATGCCACCATTTATTTCTTCAACCAAGAGAGGAGGTTATACAGAGAAGTACTATTGAAATACATGGTGAGAAGTAGGATGTAGCCAAATAGCCACCCTATCTACTCTGTCGACACTGATATTGCCTCCTCCAAATTTTAAAATGACCCGAGTTTTGAAGAGGAAGAACTGACAGTTGTCATGACTATTGATGACAAAGTCGCGCGACGAGAAGCAGAGTGCGCAGACTCAAGGAACAACGTGGGGAATTAGATGTGGAACATGATTTTTTATGGATCTGTCAGCAAGGAAGGAGAAGGGGTCGGCATATGGATAAGTCCTCCTAAGGTGGGCACAAAAATCTTCTAATACAAACTCGCTTTCGACTGCACTAATAACATGGTTGAGTATGAGGCATTGATTTTGGGCCTGAGAGTTTTAAAATAATTGGGTGCAAAGAGGATAGCCGTACATGGAGACTTCAATATTGTTATAAACCAAGTGAATGGAATATATCAATCCAAGCACCCCATACTGAGAGCGTATACAAACCTAGTGTTGGACCTCCTCGAAGAATTCTCGGAGTATAATTTATCGACGATCTCGAGGGGGCAGAATCAAACTGCAGATGCCTTGGCCATCTCGGCCTCGGTTTTTAAAATTCCCATTTTTCCAAACACAAAGTATGAGATCGAAGTCAAACACAGGTCGATGATGCCCGATAATATCAAGTATTGGCAGGTGTTTGAGGATGAAAAACAAGTGGATATATTTTTCTAGATGAGCGACGAGTTCGCTAATATAAACATTGATGATGAGTTTTGTTGCGACAAAGATGAAAGTGAATATGCACGCAGTGACGAAGGCCCTTTATAGAACCAGATAGATGGAAGGGACATAGTATAGCTAAAGAATAATATCATCTCAAAAGGATTAGTTTCGTTGGAAAAGTTGTTTGATGAAAACAACATGGCTAGAAATCCTAAGATCACTGCAAACGAGGAGGATGTCGAGGATTGCAATATCATGACCTGGGAGAATCCGAAGATAATCAAATTATCAAATATGCTCAGTCCAAAGGTCAAACAGGACTACATCAAGCTCATGAAGTATTGTCCCGACGTCTTTTCTTGGAGTTATGATGACTTGAAAGTTTATGACACTAAAGTGATTTAGCATGTCATTCCTCTCAAAGAAGACCAAAATCCTTTCAAGCAAAATCTAAGACGGATAAATCCCTTGCTGCTACCGTTAATCGAAAAAGAGGTAAAGAAACTTTTCTAAGCCAAAATAATTGTTTCTTTAAGGTTTTCGAAATGGATTGCCAATCTGGTGCTTGTAAGGAAAAAGAGCGGTGAAATAAAGTTGTGCATGGATTTTTGGAATTTGAACAAAGTGTCCCTCAAGATCAACTACCCGCTCCCGAAGATGGACTATATCCTACAGAAGGTATTTGGGTCCCAGAAGCTTTCTATGTTGGATGTCTTTTCAGGTTATAATCAGGTCAAGGTACACCTACATGACCAGGAAAAGATAGCTTTCACGACACCATGGGGGATGTTCATGTATGCTAAGATGCCTTTCGGCCTAATGAATGTTGGAGCTACTTTCCAGTGGGCAATGGATATAGAATTTTCTGAGGAAAAGGAAAAATTTATCATGATCTATCTGGACGACATCACAGTGTACGCTGACTCTGACAAACAACACCTTGGGCATTTGAAGAAAGTTTTCCAAAAGTGCAGGAAGTTCGGCATATCTTTGAATCCAAAAAAATCACATTTCGGAATGCAAGAGGGGAAACTGTTGGGGAACATCATCTCAAAATAAGGTATAAACATAGACACCAGCAGGGTTGAAGGAATCCTGAAAATCAACACCCCGCGCAGGAAGAAGGAGGTGCAGTCCTTCCTGGGAAAGGTGAATTTCTTGAGAAGATTCATCCCGAACCTGGTGAAGATTATAAAAAATATTACTTGCATGCTCAGAAAGGGGAATGAGATCAAATGGAACCCTGAAGCCATAAAATCATTTGAAGACATCAATATAGCATTGACCAAAGCTCTCATGTTGGATATACCAGACTTCACGAAGGACTTCATCTTGTTCTTGTTCACCTCAAAGCATACCATTGCTGGCGTATTGTTACAGAAAGATGACCAGACCTTTGAGAATCCTATACCCTACTTCAACAGGACACTGAGGGATTCCCCATTGAGGTATGACATTATGGAGAAACAAGCATATGACTTGGTGAAAGCCCTAGATTTCAGAACTTACATATTACACTCCCACATTATCGCTTACGTGCCCAACAACTAATTCAAGGATATCCTGACTCAGCCTAACCCTTAGGGAAGAAGAGGTAAGTGGATCATGGCCATGCTAGAATACGACCTCAAAATCAAGCCCACAAAGCTGATCAAGGGAAAGGGCCTCACAAAACTAATGGTGCAATCGAACTGCGACGCTCTTGGAATCAACTTCATTGTTGATTTATCAGAGAATCCCCAGGAAGAAACAATCGTGCAGGTGTCTTAGAAGTTCATCGATTCACCTTGGTATGCGGACATCATTTATGTGTTGAGGAATTTGCAAGCTCCTCCGGGGTTAAGTAAGACCAAGGCCATATTATTAAAGCTCAAAGCTACTACGTTCGACATCTTGGATAAATCACTGTATTGGAAATATTTGGGAGGAATATTGTTGAGTTGCTTACTAGAAGATGACGCGGAATAGGCCATCAGAGAATTCCACAAAGGTGACTGCGCAGGACATCATACTACTAGGAAAACACCACACATAAAATTCTAAGAGCAAGTTATTATTGCCCCAACATCTTTGCAGTCGTGTACAACGAAGTTTCCAGTTGCCACGAGTGTCAAATTTTTGATGGAAGGAGAAAGTTGCAACCCTTGCCGCTGAAACCAATCTCATTCGAAGCATCGTTCATGCAATGGAGCCTAGAATTTATAGGAGAGATTCATCCACCATTCTCGACACAGCATAGATGGATACTTACAGCCACAAATTATTTCACAAAATGGATCGAAGCAATTCCAACAAAGCAGGCTACTGACATGGTCATCATTAAGTTCCCGGAGACCAAAATCCTATCTAGGTTTGAGTGCCCTATCAATATCATCACAGATAACATAGTCACATTCAAGTCCAATAAAATGGAGAAGTTTCACAAGGATTACAATATAACCCTGGGACATGCTACAACATATTACCCACAAGGTAATGCGTTAACAAAATCGTCTAATAAGAGCTTAACCAAGATGATTAAAAAACTCTTGCAGGACAACAAGAAGGCCTGGCATAAGAAACTTATTTATGCGTTGTGGGCGGATAGAGTCACTACCAAAAAGTCCATCTCCATGTCACCATTCCAAATTGTGTATGGCGCGGATGTGATTTTCCCTACCTCGTTGGGATTGCCCGTCAGGAATTTGCTGCAAGAGAAAGAGGTCGAGACAGATGATATGCAGAGAAGGATAAATCAATTGATTCACATGTAGCAGATGAGGGAGAAGGTATAAAAACGATTGCAGCTTCACCAAGATAGGATGAAGAAAACTTTCGACAATCACTCTAAACAAGAGGAATTTCAGGTGGAGGATCTAGTGCTAAAGTGGGGCACGAGAAATGAAGATAAGGCAAAGCATGTAAAATTTGATCATCTTTGGACGGGCCCTTTCAGAATCTGCGCGTATCATGGGAACAACACATATCTATTAGAATAACTTAATGGAGAGTCCACTGGTTCGAGGCTTATAAACGACAGGTCCCTCAAACACTATCTGGTGCAGTAAAGTCCGTTTAAGTCTCATGTCATTGTAAATAGTCATTTCATTTTTTGTTTTCAAAGAAGGCCTTTCGAGTCAGTGTGTCAGCAGAAAATTGAATCCCAGAGTGAAGGCCCTGAGTTTATGTTCAGTCTGGTCAAAACTGTGTCAAGAAGGTTTAGGTTGCGTTTTTGTTTTTTGTTGTTTCAGAGTCTGGAAGTCGAATAAGGCCTAATGGTCAGGCACTCGGTCTATTGTTCTTTTCCACCTCACTGGAAGGATAGCAATCCCTGTTGGAGCCAGATGTTAGCACCATAATGTTTTCAGTTAGAGTCAGTCTTAGTCGAGTTAGAGTCTGTGTGTCAAAGCATGTGAGGTCAGGTACTGAACAACGAATGGGTCAAAGTCATCAAGTGGTCGGTTGGCCCTTGGATTCAGGAAGGGATGTCAGCACCAAAACATGTGTAAGGGGTAAAGGTCTTTCCCTAAGAGTCGGGTCCTATAAAAAAATAAGGTCTTACGTGCCTAAGTTTGAGGAAAGTTATTAAATGGAAGTCATGTTGGCAGGCAAAGTGACCATCATCAGCTCGTTATGAAGTTGAAAAGAATGAAAAATCACGGTGCTCATATCACATATGCTCTGTAGCTCTTATCAGTTGTACTTCTCACACTTTGAAGTGTACCCGTCGCGCGGATGTACTGCTAAAATCTTCAAATCTACTTTGAAACCTCCAGTCACCATGGATTCAGTGTCCCCTAGCACGTTTTTATCTCTCGCCCGCCCGATTATAAATTCTAAGCACTCTTCATGTATTATTTTCACCAGCCACATTTATGCAATGCCTGTAATTCTTCTAGCAAGCCCAGGTCAATTGAGATTACCGCCTTTGGCTCGTGCCAAATCCACCGCATGCAGAACGAATACACGTTGCACCATGATGACATCCCAGAACATAAGGAAAGGTGCGCGAAGTAGCAGGAATGTTGGGCCCGAGCCTCAAGGCTTGATGTTGGTCAACGAATATCCGGAGTTTGGATGCATAACCTTTTGCAGAAAAATCCAAGGATTCAACATCAAATTAGCGGAACAGTTCACACTCAGGTTCGATGGGTCCTGTTGTTCTAGAGTCTACACTTAAGGCTATAAAGTGTAGAGTCTAAGCATATAATGTGAGTGAATGAAGAAAAGGGGAAGATACAACTTCGGGGAATGAAGCTATGGTCGATCTCTGAGTTGTCTTTGTTTAGCTTCCAAATATTCTTGAATGTTGATATCCTGTTCGATGGCGTCCCATGAACGTTCGAGCTCTGACCAAGCAATGACAGTCTTAAGCATGGTATCAAAAAGATTCAAAGTGATGCTGGTTTGATCCGATAGGCCGGGTTCGATGTTGGGTTGTCTTATGACGGGTACAGTCATGGGGAGAATAGAGCTTTAAAAGAGGGTTGATGTTTTAAAGTGCTTATTTCAATTTTAGATTATACGAGTAAAATTCAATGAAGACAATCGAAGGGTTTAACAAAATCGAAGGCCGTTTTCCATAACTAAGTTAAAATATTGAAACAAAGTGTGAAAACATAGAGCTGTCAACAATCTGGGGCATCAATTTAAGAGGAATCCCACGTCGTAGCTGAAGAAGAAAAGAAAGAAATACCTTGATGAAAGCATATAATGTAGAGATCTAAGTAATTCATAGGTCTTGTACCTGCTAGTAGCCAATACAGAGGAAAATTTGTAAATAACTAGATAACTAGAACCTGATCACCACGGTAGAAGTTATACTAAATTGCAGCTAAAACATTCATCAAAGACATATATATAAAAAATGACATGAAGCATGAAATAACAGAGGAAAACACACAACTCAATATTGACGGAATATGGAGTATTCAATTCTCTTTGTAATAATCCTAGCTAAAAATAACTTTCTCTATTACAATCTACCACTGAAAAAAATCCATTTCTATCTCTTCCTAAATGTATATTTAAACAAACTTCTAAAAATTTAGAATTCCGATCGTTCTGGAAACTTGTCAGTTACAAATGAAAAAATGGAGTGTTTCATCTCCTCATATTTTGTCTTCCCTCGTAAGGGCGGAGCACCTTCCTTTCTCTGCTCTTCCAGCTCCAGAAATAGAACGGGTTGACATCTGTCATTATTTAGCACCAGAAACCTACCCCTTCGCCTGCTCAATGCAAATGACACACCTTTCCACCAACTGGGCTATCAACCTGGAAGGATCTGCTTGGTTGCTTGCCTCAAGTTATAACAACTCTTCGCCAACTGTGGCAACCTTTTCCCTACTTGTCGGTCTTCCATGATGATAGAGCATAATTGTAAACTTGGTTGTACTAGCCATTTGTCCACTTGGAAAATATCAACCTAGCTTATCTGGGATATCTCCACTTGCTCTTTCTCCACATTTTCTTTGATGTCCAGCAGGTGTTTAGCTATATTAATTTTTCCCAGCGTCCCAGCACTGCCTTCCTTATCAAGGTCTAACAAACTTTTATTTATCAAGGCGAACATTTCCTCACAAGAATTCATCACCTCATTAGCTCTCCCCCTGCTTTCTGATATATTCTTCTCTCAGACCTTCAGCAAGATATTCCCTCTAATTTGTTCTGCAATGGATAATTTGGAGTTGCTGACCATCTCTATCTTCGTCGTAGCTATAACGACATCTTGCAAAGTAACCCGAGCTGCCCCAACTTCTCTTTCTGTCAAAGAAATATTTTCTAACACTTGATCTATCGTCTGAAAGTGGTTTTGAATGGTTCCTACTTTTACAAGAAAGTCTTGTTGAGCCATTAATACCTTCTGTCGGATTTTGACAGCTTGGGATCTGAACATTTTTAAGTCTAAAACCTAATTCTCGGCAACATCCAATTTTGATTGTAACTCTATAATTTTTTTCCCCTGCTCGCTTACCTACATTTGGCTAATTTGCACCAACTGGCACACCTGCTCAAGGTCAGATCTAAGTTTCTCGATCCCCTGCAGATCAACTATTTGGGCTTACTCGAGGCTTTTGCTCACCTCATCCCTGGCATTTTCTTCAGCAGTGGCCACTTTAGCTTCCAAATTACTGATCAAGAGGTTCTTTCGTTTCAACTGGGCCTTCAAAGTTCCAACTGAGTACTGATTGGTTGTAGCATAAGCCCCTAGTGTTCCTGTTATCTCGTCTACGAATTCTTCCTCTTTCACGGCCTTTCCATCTGTCATGATTTTAAATTTTTTAGACACTACGCCCTCTCTTTGATATAATTCTTGCCTCACCATGGCCTTCCTTTTTTTATCAAAGAAAAAATCATTAGGAGGCAGCTCCTCTACAGAAATGGGCGTCAGTTTTTCATTGAAAATCCACCCCGCATCGAGATTCCCCTTTGTGAACTGTATGGGTGTGATAATAGCAATCAGATTGTCGATTTCCTTGGATGGTTGTTTCGAGGTAAAATATGTGGTTGGCTTGTTTGACATGAATGATAGTGAGTCACCCGACCCTTGCGAGGGTATCTCTGCTTAACCTTGGACCTACTTGCCCGACGTACCCTTTTCGGGGTTTCCTTCCTGTTGGTAGGGGATTTTGACTCCTCACTCTGAGGTTCCAGCTTCCCCTGTTTTCTCTTGGTTCTTCTCCTTATTAGGACTCGAGTCCTTTGAACCTTTGGATTCTGTCTACTGTGTAACCAAAATCTTTGGGGTTTCACCCTGTAAAATCTGGGGGAGACAACTCGGTCGGTGCTCCTAGAATTTAAAGAAATCTGCTATATCTCTAGGTGGCAGGGCTTGAATCTGACTTAGGACTTCAGAGTAGGACCTCGCACCCCAGAATATTTCATCATGAGGGGAATCCTTGTGTTCATATCTCTTCAAGCCACAACTCGCTAGGTGATTACTCACAACCTTACTAGGGTCATGCTTCTTGAACTCAATATCCACCAGCTTCATTTCTTCTAAATCCATAGCCTTGGCTTTGGCATGGCCGAAATCTAACAAGGAATATGCACCAATATGAATGGGGAAGGGCGTCCATACCTTTTTTGATACTCCTTTGAGCTCTTTGTTTATTCCACCAAGCACAGTCTTCCTGGT
This sequence comes from Picea mariana, assembly GCA_032191745.1. NCBI lineage: Eukaryota > Viridiplantae > Streptophyta > Pinopsida > Pinales > Pinaceae > Picea > Picea mariana. The sequence continues at coordinate 294,473 of JASDQU010736025.1, read as the reverse complement.
GATCGCGCGACACAATAGCTTATCTGCCAAGAATAGCGGTAGAGCATATGCAGGAATAGAGGTGTTGAAAACCCTAATATATGAAAATTCAGTTTGCTTCAGTGAAACTTCATTTGGAAAGGGGGTGGAGAGGAAAATTTGAGGTTTCGACTTTAATTCTGAAACTTTCCAAAACTTGACACACTTCCTAAACTCAACGGCAGTCCATTCGGTAACTTTCCCTTCCTCGAGACTAAATTCGGAGCTGCTTAAGATGGTCCAATCAATCTTAGGAAAATTAACAGATCTGGTAGGTTTTATCTTGCGTCAAAAAGAACTAAATTCCATGCTTTTAATCGGGGAGACCTGCATGAACTCGAGCTGTGGATCCAGTTTCAAAAATGTTGATTACCAGAGTGTAGTATAATCTAAGTATGACAGCCTTACAGAATATCTTACATATTTATTCACTTCCAGCGAGCCTGTTCAGTACCCCGGTGAAGTTATCTGGTTCCCTTTATTGAATTTCCTTTCACCACTCCAAACTATAATCTTGCATTTAAATGCTGAGATGAGGGCAATCATTTTATGAATTTCCTTTCATCATCTCTTTGGACTAGATGGGGGCAATCAATTATGAATTTCCTTTCACCATATGTCTTATACTTTACTTTTGAAAAGTGGAGTGGGGGAAATTAATTGGCGTAAAACAATACCAGGGGTGATATTTGTGTATATTCGTTACATAGGCTTGTCAACTTTCTTTGAGTGCTCTGGACCAACTTTTTCTTAACCTTCACAACGTCCTAGTCCAGAGGAAAATAAGGGATAATTCATTTCCAGGGGTCTTCTTTTGAGCACGACTTAAACATTTGAAACCTATTAAAATACCTAAGAGAGTTAGGATCCGCCTACGCATGACTTTGTTCAGCAGGGGACCGAGGAGTCATGAAGGCCAGCTTACTTCCTGAGATGTTCGCCAGTTTCCAAAATTGAAGCGGAACCTCTTTTCCTTTGTGGATGGTATGGGCAAGTGTAAGAGCTTAAGGAGGGAGGACCAAGGATGAAAAAGGGAAAGAGAGAACACTATGGACCTCAAAAACACAGATGTTATCATGCAATCCTAACTCAGGTGAATACATCGTACTTGTGATACCATTTCTATGCTTTAAGTGGTGTTCGTTTGAAATCTAGATACTTAGGCAATTCATACCTTGGCCTTACCACTTCGTTCTCCTCTAAAAGAAAAATACTTGTCACCTGTTTCGGGTGGGTCAATTTCGTAATACCTAACCATCCCTTTCTCCTTTTGCGGTTTAGGCTATAATTCAGAGGCCTGTATGAAGCAACACGAAGAGTATAAGGTCTTCAGGATTTATGGCATTCTTTGTGTCAAAATTTATGTCTCTACTTCTAGGAAATCAACAGCTTATTTTATTCGCAATGAAAGTGAACTTACCAAAAATTTTATAAAAAGAAAAAGGAAAACACAAACTGGTATATACAATGGAGATTTGGAACTCATTTATTGCATATAGAGATTTAAATAACGCCTGTTGACAAGGGCACTGAGGGTTTTACCGTCCAAATTCTATAATAGAAATGAATTCTTCCCTTCAGAAGCTGAGACATTGAACGGTCTATACCAGATATGATCAAATTTACCATGTTTTGTTGAATCTTCCCTCCTAGCATCCCATTTCAAAACCAAATCGTCGGGGAGGAAATCTCTGTTTTTGGATTTATGATCGAACAATGCTTTCATGTTGTCTTGGTATTTCTACATCCTTGCGTCCACCTCGGTCCTGTGTTGTTGGACCTCAATCAGCTGATTTAATCTTCGTGTGACATGGTTTGGCTCTTCTTTCTCATCTTGTCAGAGCTTCATTACAGGGAGCACCAGATTTATAGGTAATACCACATCGGTCTTGTATACCATTTGGAAAGGATAAGTACTAATGGATTTCTTCGTACCTATCCAATTTTCCCATAAAGCATACTTTAAGTGTACATGCCAAGATCTTTTGTTTTCTCTCAACACCTTCTTAATTATGGTAATTAAACTTTTATTTGATGATTAGGCTAACCCATTACCTTGAGGCTAATATGTTGTGGAGTGGCCCAATACGATGTTATATTTTTGGCAAAAGCTGACCATTGCCATAGACTTGAATGCCTGGGCATTATCCATTACTATCTTTCGGGGATAGCCAAATCTGGATAGTATGCTCTCTTCTAGGAAATATATCACCACCGAATCGGTCACATTTCTAGTTGGAATAGCCTCCACCCATTTGGTGAAATAATCTGTGGTGGTGAGGATCCATTTGTGTTGAGCGCTGGAATGTGGGTTTATTTTGCCTATAAACTCTAACCCCCATTGTTGAAAAGGGGCTTCAGTTTTGACAGGAACCAGAGGTAGCGCTGGGATCTTCTTTTTTCTTATGAACAACTAGCAAGGGTTACAGGATCTGACATTGACGTTGACATCTGAGAAAAGTTTAGGCCAATAATATCCTACCCTAAGGATTTTATAAGCTATTGCCCTCCAGGCGTGATGCCCTCCGCACACTCCTTCATGGAATTCATTTATGACCCCCTCTATTTTTTATTCTACCAAACACACCAGTAGGAAGCCTAAGGGGTCCTTCCAGTACAGTTGACTTTTGGATATACAGTACTTTACCGCATGCAGCTTCAGTGTCCTGGCTTTAGCTGGAGACAGATCGCTAGGGAATTTCAGGGTCAGTAGGTAGGACACTATATCTTTATACCAATCTGATAAGGAAAAATTCTCTTTGATTCTGGATATATATGTTTGGTTGTCAGGCTCATTTACGTCCCCATGTCCTTCATATCCTTGCAGGTTATTTATTTTGAGTGCTCTAAAATTTGATTCCGCTAAGAGCTTAGCCAGACCTTGTCCTTTTACCAGTTTCGTCAGTTTTACCTCTAGGTCAAACTCTTGAATTTTAGCGAGCCACCAACCCATCTTTCCATCACTGTCAAGTTGAACCAGTATATCCTTCACATAATTGGTGGGAACGTATGCGATTACCTTGGAGTGTAGCACATAAGTTCTAAAAGACTTCAATGCCTTAACCATAGCATACACTTGTTTCTCTATTATATCGTATCTTGGTTCAACATCTCTAAGAATTTTACTAAAAAATGCTATTGGTTTCTTGAAACCCTCTTCATTCTTCTGGAGAAGTACTGTCTCCATTGTGTGTTCGGAGGCGAACGAGAAAATCAAGAAATCCTTTAGGTAATCAGGGCTTGCCAGTACAGGCGCTTCGCTGATAAATTTCTTGATGCGTGCAAACGACGCTTTAGTCTCTGCCGTCCATTTCACTTCGTTATTGTTCTTTAGCATATCTGTGATTAATTTCACGATTTCAGCAAAGTTTGGGATAAATCTTCTCAAAAAAAGTATTTTTCCTAAAAATGACTGAATTTCTTTTATATTTCTAGGAATATTTATGGTGTCTATAGCTTCTACCCTTTTAGGGTCGATTTTAATTCCATCCCAAGACACAATGTGGCCCAAGATTTTACCTTCTTGCATCGTGAAGTGAGACTTCTTGGGGTTTAAAGACAAACAAAATTTTTGGCATTTTTCAAACGTTTGCTTCAGGTGTAACAGATGGTCTTCCTCGGATTTAGAGAAGATAGTCATATCGTCAAGGTAGATAACCATGAATTTATCTCTTTCACTGATGAAGGCAATATCCATAGTGTGCTGGAAGGTAGCACCTACATTCATCAAACCAAAAGGCATTTTGTCATACATAAATGTGCCCCAAGGGGTGGTGAAAGTTGTTTTTTCTTTATCATGCTCATTGACAGCAATTTAATTGTAACCAGAAAACCCATCGATCATCGACATCCTATTTTCCCCGACTACTTTTTCCAAAATGTGATCCATTTTGGGTAGAGGATAGTTATCTTTGAGAGAGAACTTGTTTAGATTTCTAAAGTCTATGCACAGTCTAATCTCCTCGCTTTTCTTTCTAACTGAGACTAAGTTTTCCACCTAGTCAGAGTACCTGAGAGGTACAATTATTTTCGTGTCTAACAGCTTTTTCACTTCTCTTTCGACCACATGTAGTAAAATGGGGTTGATTTGTCTGAGCTTCTGTCTGAAGGGTTTAACACCAGGTTTCAAAGGTATCTTGTGCTCGATCACAAAGGTATCATAGGTTTTGAGCTCATTGTAAGACCATGCAAAGACATCTTTATACTACCCAAGTAAGTCCATATACTTGCTTTTTATCTCAGGAGGAAGGTACTTTGATAACTTCACTATCTTAGGCTCTTTGGTGGTGCCCACGTGTTGACGGGCGAAACAGTCCGTCCGTCAACTGGGAGAGTGGAACCGGTCCGGGGTTGTCTAAATAACCCAAGCCGTTTGGAATGGACCACCCTGACGAGTTTAACGGCTCCGTTGGCCGCCCTAAGGTCTTTTAAGAAAACCAAAGAGAAACTAATCTAAAATAACTATAACTAAAACTAACTAAAACAATCTAACTAAAACTAAAAAGGAAATAAGCTAACTAACTAAAAACAACAAACTAATTATTACACTAATCTAATTAAAACAAACTATTATATAAACTAAACAAAACACAAATTAAACTAACTATTCTAACTATTATATACAATCTACTTATTACTATTGTAATAACTCAAATCAACTATCTAATTAACAGCTGCAATATTACTTATTCACAAATGTACAATATAAACAATCTACAGATTTATTTAAAACCTGCAAAACTCAATTGATTACTGCCCTAAGACAACAAGATATGTTTTTTGACTTTTTATATTTTGTGAAAATGAAATAAAAACTACTGAAATTAAACGATCTAATATATTTACTGAAATTAAACAACCTAATATAAATCTAATTAAAATTATTTCTAAACTAAACTACTTAATGAAAACAGCAAAGAAAAGACTAGCTGACCTGGAAGCGCTCCTAATTTATCCTGTGTATGATAACTTTGAAGCTGGTCGGAGGAAGAAATTTGCACCGGTTAATCCCAAAAGCTTCTCGTAAACGAACTGCTGCGCTGCTCTTTAAGTTGTTAACAGGACAAACAAGACATAAAAGATCATAACAATCTTATGATTATAAATTTTCACAATAAGGGAAACCTGTTATGCAAAAAACTTATATTTGATAATTCAATCAATGAAGAAGATAAACCTGTCATTCACAATCTGAATTAACAATTGTTATG
>JASDQU010736025.1:269097-279655 GCA_032191745.1 Picea mariana | reverse complement strand
AGATGTGTCAAAACACCCCTAGTCATTCTCTTAGAATGTTGTGTGTTTTTCTCTGCAGACAAAGATACCCAACTATATTGCATGTATAGGTTGAATTCATGGAGTTTTCATTGCAATTTTGGAATTTACTAGAACTCATATTTTCACCAATTAAAAAAATTATTTTCCTTGAGCCCGTGAGTTCACAATCCTTGTGGGATTTGTTCCAACAACATGCAAGGGTATTTCATTACTATGAAACTATTATTTTAAATAGTTGGGGCTACATGGATTTATAATTGAAACAAAGCACATATCCATGGATCATGAGAAAGGTTTGTCTTGCGAGGTATCTGTTAGCGCTGCCATTTTTTCAGTTAGAGTTGGTCTTAGTCGAGTCAGAGTCTGTGTGTCAAAGCGTGTGAGGTCAGGTACTGAACAAAAAATGGGTCAAAGTCAGCAAGTGGTCATTTGTCCCTTCGAGTCGGGAAGGGATGTCAGAACCAAAACATGTGTAAGGGGTAAACATGTGTAAGAGTCAGGTCCTATAGAATGTCTTACGTGCATAAGGTCGAGGCAAGTTGTTAAATGGAAGTCGCAACGGCAGGTGAAGTGAAAATCATCAACTCATTATGAAGTCGAAAATAATGAAAAATCACAATGCTCATATCACATATGATCTGCAGCTCTTATCAATTATACTTCGCACAATACGAAGTGTACCCGTCGTGTGGATGTACAACGAAAATATTCAAACCTGCTTCGAAACTTCCAGTCACCATGTATTCAATGTCCCCTGGCACATTTTCATCTCTCGCCCGCCCGATTATAAATTCTGAGCACTCTGCATGTATTTTGTTCACCAGCCAAGTTTATGCATTGCCTGTAATTATTATCGCAAGCCTAGGTCAATTGAGATTACCACCTTTGTCTTGTGCCAAATCCACCGCGCGTAGAACGAATACGCGTTGCACCATGACGACATCCCAGAAAATAAGGAAAGGTGCGTGAAGTGGCAGGAATGATGGGCCCGAGCCTCAAATCTTGACATTGGTCAACAAATACTCGAAGGTCATGGCATATTTTGAGCAGGTCGGATGCATGACCTTTTGCAGAAAAATCCAAGGATTCAACATGAAATTAATGGAACAGTTTGCACTCAAGTTCGACGGGTCCAGCACAGTAATTGCAGGTGTCTCTTTCCAGGTGATAGAGGAAACTCTATTGGCCGTGATAGAGATCCCTTCATGTGGTGAAAGGTTTTTTAAATGAATTTATTTGTAGACATGGTTCTACAAAGTGAGACTGTTTAGGTGGGAAAGTCGAAACGGGCGTTCCAAGTAGATATTTGTAGGGGCCTTTTCGAAAACTCCTGGAGGTAATTAGGAAATATTTCATGTGAGGGAATGTTCAACATAATACATTCACATCACATTAGATTTTTGATGCATTTCACAGGAAGGAGACCATTAAATATTCCATTTTTCTTGCACCAAATCCTCCAAGAAATGGAAGACAATGCCCGAGCTGAAGTAAATCAATCGAAGAGGAAAATATCGCATGTCTCACTGATTAAATTGTTGGTGGTTGAGGAGTTAAGGCGATTGTGAAATAACTGGGATTCATTTCTACTTACAGTGGGAATCCCCAATGATCCAAAATGAAATTTCCCTCTACCCGTGGAAAAGGTAACATCGTACCGCGCGAAGGCTAAAGCAGGAAAGGCTATAGAGGAAGGAAAGACTTTGGAAGCCCTGTCCCCCCAACATTCAATACCCCAGAGAAGAGGAAGGCCAAGGAAAAACAAGGAAGTCAGGGAGACCCAAGTCCCGAGCGAGCCGCATGCAAAGTCGGTCGTTGAAGAGTTACTTATCCATGCCATTCGGTTGGAACCTGTCGAAGGTAAAAGTCAAGAAAGCTTGGGTAGAAGGAGGAGGACAGACACCAAAGGAACAGATGTTTGTGAGCCATCGTAGCAGCTAAAGAATGTGCAGATTCCTATTGTTGAGATACACCAGGAAAACAAAGAACTGATACAACAGTTAGCAGCAAAGACCGTTGAAGCATCAACATCACAAGGTCACGAGGAAAACACGACTTGGCTCAAGAGACAGCTCAAGGAAGTGTAGGATATAATCATATAGTTGCGTGAAGCATAGATGATGTCGAAATAAGGGAATGCAAAACACTTCGGGGAATGTGCACCAACCATGGAGAAAGTACACACGGCTCTAGCTAGCATGCAGAAGAAGATGAAACAGAACGTGGTTCTGCAAAGGCAAGTGATGAACCTGAAAAGGCGCAACTGGTCTCTTAGGATAACACTTCGAGTATCAAAAATACAAATGAGACTAGAAGCATGATCGACCGACTCCATTTTTTGTCTTCTCAAACGTGGCGTGAAATTTTTTTCCCCGCGTCCTTTTTCCTACTGGGAGTTAGGGACTCTGACAGATACCCATGTGGAAAACATACGATGCGCAGCGATGGAATATCATCCATTGCAAAGGACATGTGTACATTAGACATGCAACAGTTTGAATAAAGGCATTGTTCCCTAGATGGGGTCATCATTTTGGAGGCACCTACAACAGTCTGTAGTCACCCGCCACATGCACGCACCAACAAACGATCGTGCGGCAGAGATCAAGGTTGTTACAATGTGTGGCAAGAGTATGGTAGAACACTTGATCGTCCAGATGCCTTGTCAAAGGAAAGCATTGGCACACCACTCTCTAACGAAGAGATCTTGTTGATGACTGAGTCGTCGTGGCAAAGATGAGAAACTATGATGCGACTGAGTACAATTAGTTTCTATTTTTAGAAAAGTACCATTTGAAGAGCCATCTAAAAGAGAGTAGTCGAAACCTAGTTTCTAGGGATAGTAATTAGAACGTAGGGTAGCCCGAGTGCCACACCCTTGTCTATATATTCCATATTTTCAATGTAAGCTAGGTTGGTTGGCAAAACAGTGTAGACAATGAGTATTGAATGTATTTTTGGTTCAACTGAAACTTAATGCAAAGGTCTTGAAGCTTTTATGAAAATATTCTAACGATGACAGTTTGATGTATTGTATTCTCTCTTTGCATATGTGATTTCCTGTGTTCTTTATATTCACATCTGTAATTTTTTTCTAAATCAGAACGTGATTTCGAATCTAGAATTCACCACGCAGTGCTCTAGGTTCACACCATTTATACAAACTGTGTTTCTTCTAAGAGAACTATGAATTCATCCCCAACAGTGCTCTGAGTTCCTTCATGTGTTTTTTCTCTTGCCACACACAACGATTTTTAACTGAACAATTGTTGCTCATTTATCCTTTATCCTCTCAAGTTCAGTCGCTGAGTCATTTGTTTCTATCGTTTTCTTAAATCAACTCTGTAGCCCAAGCTCTTTCTTTCTTTCACCAATAGAACCAGAAAGTATTGTTTAAAGGTGTTAAATATAGCCCATAGTTTAAATCCATATACTATACAGAGACGAAGTCTCCAGAGAGAGCCCTCTCCAGTTCCTAAAGGCTAGTTTTGGGCCTCAAAGTTGGTTTTTAGGTTTCCTCTTTCATTCGTTTCTCAGTCGAAAGAAGTTTACAGAGCGCTAACATTCTGGCGTCATTGTCCGGGATAGAATTGAATAAATTTTCCCTGGGAGAACAACTAAAGATATAGTTTTGACCCTTGAGGGTAATAGTGGGGAGCACATCTATATTGGTTGAAACCTTTACCCTGGAGACTCCAGTGAAAAAGACCAGTAACACATAGTAGCGCCATTAAGAAAAATTGGCTCCGAAGACCATTTAAACTAGATCCAATCCTGACCCTAAACCTGTAGAGATCGTGTATGATCCTAAGATACTTCTGCACAGGGTAAGGGAGTAGGTGCAAGACCCATTCTATTACTTAGACAAAACATTGTCCTTGCCCAAGGAAGAGGCTCAAAGATTTGACAATCTTGACCTTGAAATCCTATTCGAACAAACTTTTTTCAGTACTAAATCAAAAATTAGCTTGGACCATATAGTCTTTGATGAGGAAAAGTTTCAATATCTAATCCCACAAGTTGAAAATCCCACTCAGAACATCCCCCGAATCCCAAACCCCCCTAGATCAATGGCTTCCAGATTCTCCCCCCTTGTTCTGCCAGCCCAACTGCATGATTTTCCCTAGAACTACAGCCAGAGGATCAAACTATATGATGCCGAAGGAAACGTGTCCACCCAAAATCACCTGGATTGGTTCAACAATTTTGTTGATCTAGAAGAGGTATACCATGCAAACGCAAAGATGAGGTTGTTCCCACAGAGTCTTTTGGGGGTGGTGAGAAAGTGGTTCAAAGCCCTCCCAGCAGCAAGTATTCAAGACTTCACCGCATTTAAAACATCTTTCATTACTAGATGGGGAGACAAAAATAATCCTTTGTAGCTGCTGACACAATAAAAAAATATGAAGAGAGCATCGAAGGAGACGGTGCAAGAGTTCTCGGCCCATTTCATGAGGCTTTACAAGTCAATTCTCGCAGAAGTCCAACGGCCTCCCGGGGTTGCGCAACTGTGATACGCTGACTCCTTTGACAATGATTTTGCCTTGCTGTTAAGGGAGAGAAGATGTGCAAATTTAGATGCTATGATGAGCGATGCAATCTAAGTCAAGGCTGTAAAACTAACAATGTCGGGAAATATCAAACAAAGTTTCAACAGAGGAGGGAGGAAACCCCAAGGGGATGCGCAACGATCGAATTTTCGACCCTCAGAGGAAAAGTTTGACTTGATGATGAAGACGATGGAGAAGCTAATGGAAAGGATGTTTGTGGGAAACAAACCCGCCGCCCAAAAACAACATGACCCCCAACCCAGGAATCAGAACCCTAGAAGAGGTCTGGTCCTATAGATCAGGCATAGGGAATAGAGAGACCGAGGTGACCAGCAAATAAGGCCCCCATTCCAAAACAATTACCTGGAAAAACATTTTGATCAGATGTTCGAAGATCAAATGCATTCTTGCGATGAAAAGGATAGATGCGTTTTCTTGACAAAGGGAGAACATGATTAATAAATGAGCAAAAATGAAGATATTATGTTGGAGACGGATGACACGTTGTCTTTTGAAATGGAGGAATTCAAAAAAGGTTATCACAATGCCATCATTCAGTTTTAAAAGAAATACAACCTCAGGAGAAAAAAGGCATCTATAGAGCCTCAATAGAAAAATACCATAAGGGAGCCTCAACAAACGAATCCCATAAGGAAAACTCCAACGGATGTCTATTCCACAAGCCAGCTGAATCAAGACAACCCCACCAAGGATGCGATGGAAAAGGAAAATTCAAAGGAGGAAGTTCCAAGGAGAGCGCCAGAAACAAGCCAGGAGACATGCGTCAAAGAGGTAGAAAAGGTCTCTCCCCATTTTAATTTTGAGAATGAAATGGCCAAGATTAAAATATCTATCCCTTTCAATGAACTTATCAAGAAAGGAGAATATCAAGATCAAATTATTAAAATTCTAAAGATGGGGGTAACTCCTGACACTTTGAACGTCCACGATGATCACCTTGCCATTTTGTTCAGTCCACGCATGGAGGAGACAGAATATACTGAGGATGTTCCCCCATTCTATGTCAGTCTCAAGCTCCATGACATGACCTTGCATAATGTCATGTTGTATTCGGGAATGTCACACAATCTCATGCTCAAAGTGATCATGGATGCGTTGGGTTTGGACATTACCAGGCCCTATAAGGATATTTTTTCTTTTGATTCAAGGAAAGTGAAATGTTTGGGTCTGATCAAAAATTTGGTTGTGTCATTGGCCCAAATCCCTTCTAAAAATATGGTTATGGACGTGTTCGTGGTCGATATACCCCCTAAATTTGGCATGTTATTATCCAGGTCATGGGCCGTGAAATTGAAGGGAACTGTGCAGATGGATATGTCGTATGCCACCATTTATTTCTTCAACCAAGAGAGGAGGTTATATAGAGAAGTACTATTGAAATACATGGTGAGCAGTAGGATGTAACCAAATAACCACCCTATCTACTCTTTCGACACTGATATTACCTCCTCCATATTTTAAAATGACCTGAGTTTTGAAGAGGAAGAACCGACAGTTGTCATGACTGTTGATGACAAAGTCGCGCGACGAGAAGCAGAGTGCGCAGACCCAAGGAACCACGTGGGGAATTAGATGTGGAACATGAGTTTCTATGGATCCGTCAGCAAGAAAGGAGAAGGGGCCGACGTATGGATAAGTCCTCCTACGGTGGGCACAAAAATATTCTAATACAAACTCGCTTTCGACTGCAGTAATAACATGGTTGAGTATGAGGCATTGATTTTGGGCCTGAGAGTTTTAAAATAATTGGTTGCAAAGAGGATAGCAGTACATGGAGACCTTGATCTTGTTATAAACCAAGTGAAAGGAATGTATCAATCCAAGCACCCCATACTGAGAGCGTATAGAAACCTAGTGTTGGACCTCCTCGAAGAATTCTCGGAGTATAATTTATCGACGATCTCGAGGGGCTAGAATCAAACTGCGGATGCCTTGGCCATCTCGGCCTCGGTTTTTAAAATTCCCATTTTTCCAAACACAAAGTATGAGATCAAAGTCAAACACAGGCCGACGATGCCCAATAATATCAAGTATTGGCAGGTATTTGAGGATGAAAAACATGTGGATATATTTTTCTAGATGAGCGACAAGTTCTCTAATATAAACATTGATGACGAGTTTTTCTGTGACAAAGATGAAAGAGAAGATGCACGTAGTGACGAAGACCCTTTCTAGAACCAGATAGATGGAAGGGACATAGTATAGCTAAAGAATAATATCATCCCAAAAGGATTAGTTCCGTTGGAAAAGTTGTTTGATGAAAACGACATGGCTAGAAATCCTAAGATCACTGCAAACAAAGAGGATGTTGAGGATTGCAATATCAGGACCCAGGAGAATCCGAAGATAATCAAATTATCAAATATGCTTAGTCCAAAGTTCAAACAGGACTACATCAAGCTCATGAAGTATTGTCCTAACGTCTTTTCTTGGAGTTATGATGACTTGAAAGTTTATGACACTAAAGTGATTTAGCATGTCATTCCTCTCAAAGAAGACCAAAAGACTTTCAAGCAAAATCTAAGACAGATAAATCCCTTGCTGCTACTGTTAATCGAAAAAGAGGTAAATAAACTTTTCTAAGCCAAAATCATTGTTTCTTTAAGGTTTTCGAAATGGATTGCCAATCTGGTGCCTATAAGGAAAAAGAGCAGCGAAATAAGGTTATGCATGGATTTTTGGAATTTGAACAAAGTGTCCCTCAAGATCAACTACCCACTCCCGAAGATGGACTATATCCTACAGAAGGTAGTTAGGTCCTAGAAGATGTCTATGCTGGATGTCTTTTCGGGTTATAATCAGGTCAAGGTACACCCATATGACTACGAAAAGACAACTTTCACGACACCATGGGGGATGTTCATGTACGCTAAGATTCCTTTTGGCCCGATGAATGTTGGAGCTACTTTCCAGTGGGCAATGGATATAGAATTTTCCGAGGAAAAGGAAAAATTTATCATGATCTATCTGGACGACATCATAGTGTACGCTGACTCTGACGAACAACACCTTGGGCATTTGAGGAAAGTTTTCCAAAAGTGCAGGAAGTTTGGCATATCTTTGAATCCAAAAAAATCACATTTCGGAATGCAAGAGGGGAAACTGTTTGGGAACATCATCTCGAAATAAGGTATAAATATAGACCCCAGTAGGGTTGAAGGAATCCTGAAAATCAGCGCTCCGTGCAGCAAGAAGGAGGTGCAGTCCTTCCTGGGAAAGGTGAATTTCTTGAGAAGATTCATCCCGAACCTAGCGAAGATTATAAAACATATTACCTACATGCTCAGAAAGGGGAACAAGATCAAATGGAACCCTGAAGCCAAAAAATCATTTGAAGACATCAATATAGCATTGACCAAAGCTCTCATGTTGGCCATCCCGGACTTCACGAAGGACTTCATCTTGTTCTCGTTCACCTCAGAGCATACCATTGTTGGCGTATTGTTACAGAAAGATGATCAAACCTTTGAGAATCCTATACCCTACTTCAACAGGATGCTAAGAGATTCCCCATTGAGGTATGACATTATGGAGAAACAAGCATATGACTTAGTGAAAGCCCTAACGGATTTCAGAACTTACATATTACACTCCCACGTTATCGCTTACGTGCGAAACAACTCATTCAAGGATATCTTGACTCAGCCTGGCCCTGAGGGAAGAAGAGGTAAGTGGATCATGGCCATGCTAGAATACGACCTCGAAATCAATCCCACAAAGCTGATCAAGGGACAGGGCCTCGCAAAACTAATGGTGCAATCGAACTGCGACGTTCTTGGAATCAACTTCATTGTTGATTTATCAGAGAATCCCTAGGAAGAAACAATCGTGCAGGTGTCTTAGAAGTTCATCGATTCACCTTGGTATGTGGACATCATTTATGTGTTGAGGAATTTGCAAGCTCCTCCAGGGTTAAGTAAGACCAAGGCCATATTATTAAAGCTCAAAGCTACTATGTTCTGCATCTTGGATAAATCACTGTATTGGAAATATCCAGGAGGAATATTGTTGAGTTGCTTACTAGAAGATGACGCAGAATAGGCCATCAGAGAATTCCACAAAGGCAACTGCGGAGGACATCATACTACTAGGAAAACACCGCACAAAAAATTCTAAGAGCAAGTTATTATTGCCCCAACATCTTCGCAGCCGTGTACAATGAAGTTTCCAGTTTCCACGAGTGTCAGATTTTCGATGGAAGGAGAAAGTTGCAACCCTTGCCGCTGAAACGGATCTCAGTCAAAGCGTCGTTCATGCAATGGGGCCTGGAATTTATAGGAGAGATTCATCCGCCATCCTCGACGCAGCACAGATGGATACTTACAGCCACAAATTATTTCACAAAATGGATCGAAGCAATTCCAACAAAGCAGGCTACTGACACGGTTATCATTAAGTTCCTGGAGACCAAAATCCTGTCTAGGTTCGAGTGCCCTATCAATATCATCACAGATAACACGGTCACATTCAAGTCCAAGAAAATGGAAAAGTTTCACAAGGATTACAATATAACCCTGGGACATTCTACAACGTATTACCCACAAGTTAATGAGTTAACAAAATCGTCTAATAAGGGCTTAGCCGGGATCATTAAAAAACTCTTGCAGGACAACAAGAAGGCCTGGCATAAGAAACTTATTTACGCATTGTGGGTGAACAGAGTCACTACCAAAAAGTCCATCTCCATGTCACCATTCCAAATTTTGTATGGCGCAGACACGATTTTCCCTACCTCGTTGGGATTTCCCATCAGGAATTTGCTGCAAGAGCAAGAGGTCGAGACAGATGATACGCAGAGAAGGATAAATCAGTTGATTCACGTGTAGTAGATGAGGGAGAAGGTATAAAATTGATTGTAGCTTCACCAAGACAGGATGAAGAAAACTTTCGACAATCACTCTAAACAAGAGGAATTTCAGGTGGAGGATCTAGTGCTAAAGTGGGGCGAGAGAAACAAAGATAAGGCAAAGCATGTAAAATTTGATCATCTTTGGATGCCCCCTTTCAGAATCTGCGCGTATCATGGAAACAACGCATATCTGTTAGAATAACTTAATGGAGAGTCAACTGGTTCGGGGCCTGTAAACGACAGGTCCCTCAAACACTATCTGATGTGGTAAAGTCCGTTTAAGTCTCATGTTATTGTAAATAGTCATTTCATATTTTTTTTTCAAAGAAGGCCTTTCAAGTCAGTGTGTCAGCAGAAAATTGAATCCAAGAGTGAAGGCCCTGAGTTTATGTTCAGTCTAGTCAAAAATGTGTCAAGAAGGTTTAGGTTTAGGTTTCATTTTTTTTTTTTTTTGTTTTAGAGTCTGGAAGTTGAATAAGGCCCAATGGTCAGGCACTCAGTCTGTTGTTATTTTCCACCTCACTGGGAGGATAGCAATCCCTATTGGAGCCAGTTGTTAGCGCCATAATGTTTTCAGTTAGAGTCGGTCTTAGTCAAATTAGATTCTGTGTGTCAAAGAGTGTGAGGTCAGGTACTGAACAATGAATGGGTCGAAGTCATCAAGTGGTCGGTTGGCCCTTGGATTCGGGAAGGGATGTCAGCACCAAAACATGTGTAAGGGGTAAAGGTCTTTCCCTAAGAGTAGGGTCCTATAAAAAAATAAGGTCTTACGTGCCTAAGTTTAAGGAAATTTATTAAATGGAAGTCACATCGGTAGGTGAAGTGACCATCATCAGCTCATTATGAAGTTGAAAAGAATGAAAAATCACGGTGCTCGTATCACATATTCTCTATAGCTCTTATCAATTGTACTTCTCACACTCTGAAGTGTACCTGTCACGTGGATGTACTGCTAAAATCTTCAAATCTGCTTTGAAACCTCCAGTCACCATGGATTCAATGTCCCCTTGCACGTTTTTATCTCTCGCCCGCCCGATTATAAATTCTGAGCGCTCTTCATGTATTATTTTCACCAGCCAAGTTTATGCAATGCCTGTAATTCTTCTAGCAAGCCCAG
>JASDQU010736025.1:244196-260031 GCA_032191745.1 Picea mariana | reverse complement strand
CTCTCCTCGATCTTAACGGCCATTGATCTGTGGCTTAACACCTGATTGGTCCATGATCTCTATTTAAAGAGCATGGAGGGTCATTTGCCGATGATCGATTGTGAGAAACTCTCTTGTAAAATCTCTCTGTAATCTTTTTCTTTGCATTAATAAACTGCTCCAAGTGGCCACGTTGGCTGGGGCTATGGATGTTTCCCCATAGGGGTTTTACCACGTGAAAACATCGGTGTGTTGATCTTTGATCTGGTTATGTGAGTGGTTACTGAAGGTGTTCGTCCTCTATTGGAATACCTGTATTGTCAAACAACGTTGTTCATCAGGGGACTGAGGAGTCGTGAAGGCCAGCTTACTTCCTGAGACATTCGCCAGTTTCCAAAATTGAAGCGGAACCTTTTTTCCTCTGTGGATGGTATGGGCAGGTGTAAGAGCTTAAGGAGAGAGGACCAAGGATGAAAAAGGGAAGGAGAGAAGGCTATGGACCTCAAAAACACGGATGTTATCATGCAATCCTGACTCAGGTGAATACATCGTACTTGTGAGACCATTTCTATGTTTTAAGTGATGTTCGTTTGAAATCCAGATACTTAGGCAATTCATACCTTGGCCTTACCACTTCGTTCTCCTCTAACAGAAAAATATTTGTCACCTGTTTCGAGTGGGTCAGTTTCCTAATACCTGACCATCCCTTTCTCCTTTTGTAGTTTGGGCTGTAATTCAGAGGCATGTATGAAACAACACGAAGAGTATCATGTCTTCAGGATTTATGGGATTCTATGTGCCAAAATTTATGTCTCTACTTCTAGGAAATCAACAGCTTATTTTATTCGCGATGAAAGTGAACTTACCAAAAAGTTTATAAAAAGAAAAAGGAAAACACAAACTGGTATATACAATGGAGATTTGGAACTCATTTATTGCATATAGTGATTTAAATAACGCCCGTTGACAGGGGCGTTGAGGGTTTTACCGTCCAAATTCTATAAAAAAAATGAATTCTTCCCTTCAAAAGATGAGACATTGAACGGTTTGTACCAGATATGATCAAATTTACCATGTTTTGTTGAATCTTCCCTCCTAGCATCCCATTTCAAAACCAAATCGTCGGGGAGGAAATATCTATTTTTGGCTTTATGATCGAACAATGCTTTCATGTTGTCCTGGTATTTCTACATCCTTGCATCCACCTCGGTCCTGTGTTGTTGGACCTCAATCAACTGATTTATTCTTCGTGTGGCGTGGTTTGTCTCTTCTTTCTCATCTTGCCAGAGCTTCATTACAGGGAGCACCATATTTATAGGTAATGCCACATCGGTCTCGTATACCATTTGGAAAGGAGAAGTACCAATGGATTTCTTTGTACCTATTCGATTTTCCCATAAAGCATACTTTAAGTGTACATGCCAAGATATTTTGTTTTCTCTCAGCACCTTCTTAATTATGGTAATTAAACTTTTATTTGATGATTAGGCTAACCCATTACCTTGAGGGTAATATGTTGTGGAGTGGCCCAATACGATGTTATAATTTTGGCAAAAGCTGACCATTTCCATAGACTTGAATGCCTGGGCATTATCCGTTACTCTCTTTTGGGGACAGCCAAATCTGGACAGTATGCTCTCTTCTAGGAAATATATCACCACTGAATTGGTCACCTTTCTAGTTAGAATAGCCTCCACCCATTTGGTGAAATAATTTGTGGCGGTGAGGATCCATTTGTGTTGAGCGCTGGAATGTGGGTTGATTTTGCCTATAAACTCTAACCCCCATTGTTGAAAAGGGGCTTCGATTTTGATAGGAACCAGAGGTAGCACTGGGATCTTTTGTTTTCCTGTGAACAACTAGCAAGGGTTACAGGATTTGACATTGATGTTGACATCTGAGAAAAGTTTAGGCCAATAATATCCTACCCTAAGGATTTTATAAGCTATTGCCCTCCAGGCGTGATGCCCTCCGCACACTCCTTCATGGAATTCGTTTATGACCCCCTCTATTTTTTATTCTACCAAACAAACCAGTAGGAAGCCTAAGGGGTCCTTCCAGTACAGTTGACTTTTGGATATACAGTACTTTACCGCATGCAACTTCAGTGTCCTGGCTTTAGCTGGAGACAGATCGCTAGGGCATTTCAGGGTCAGTAGGTAGGACACTATATCTTTATACTAATCTGATAAGGAAAACTTCTTTTTTATTTTGGATATAGTTGTTTGGTCGTCGGGCTCATTTACGTCCCCATGTCCTTCGTATCCTTGCAGGTTATTTATTCTGAGTGCTCTAAAATTTGATTCTGCCAAGAGCTTAGCCAGACCTTGTCCTTTTACTATTTTCGTCGGTTTTACCTCTAGGTCAAACTCTTGAATTTTAGCGAGCCACCAACCCCTCTTTCCATCACTATCAGGCTGAACCAATATATCCTTCACAGAACTGGTAGGAACATATGCGATTACCTTGGAGTGTAGCACGTAAGTTCTAAAAGCCTTCAATGCCTTAACCATAGCATACGCTTGTCTCTCTATTATATCATATCTCAGTTCAACATCTCTAAGACTTTTACTAAAAAATGCTATTGGTTTCTTGAAACCCTCTTCATTCTTCTGAGAAGTACTGCCACCACTGTGTGTTCGGAGGCGAACGAGAAAATCAAGAAATCCTTTAGGTAATCAGGGCTTGCCAGTACAGGCGCTTCGCTGATAACTTTCTTGATGCATGCAAACGATGCTTTATCCTCTTCCGTCCATTTCACTTCGTTGTTCTTCTTTAGCATATCTGTGATTAATTTCACGATTTTAGCAAAGTTTGGAATAAATCTTCTCAAAAAAATTATTTTTGCTAAAAATGACTGAATTTCTTTTATATTTCTAGAAATATTTATGGTGTCTATAGCTTCTACCCTTTTAGGGTCGATTTTAATTCTGTCCTGAGACACAATGTGGCCCAAGAGTTTACCTTCTTGCATCGCGAAGTGATACTTCTTGGGGTTTAAAGATAAACAAATTTTTTGGCATTTTTCAAACGTTTGCTTCAGGTGTAACAGATGGTCTTCGTCGGATTTAGAGAAGACAGTCATATCGTCGAGGTAGATAACCACGAATTTATCTCTTTCACCAATGAAGGCAATATCCATAGTGCATTGGAAGGTAGCACCTACATTCATCAGACCAAAAGGCATTTTGTCATACATAAATGTGCCCCAAGGGGTGGTGAAAGTTGTTTTTTCTTTATCATGCTCGTTGACAACAATTTAATTGTAACCGGAAAACCCATCGATCATTGACATCCTATTTTGCCCGACTACTTTTTCCAAAACGTGATCCATTTTGGGTAGAGGATAGTTATCTTTGAGAGAGAACTTGTTTAGATTTCTATATTCTATGCACAGTCTGATCTCCCCACTTTTCTTCCTAACTGGGACCAAGTTTGCCACCCAGTTAGAGTAACTGAGAGGTACAATTATTTTCGTGTCTAACAGATTTTTCACTTCTCTTTCGACCACAGGAAGTAAAATGGGGTTTATTTGTCTGAGCTTCTATCTGAAGGGTTTAACACCAAGTTTCAAAGGTATCTTTTGCTCGATCACAAAGGTATCATAGGTTTTAAGCTCATCGTAAGACCATGCAAAGACATCTTTATATCACCCGAGTAAGTCCATATACTTGCTTTTTATCTCAGGAGGAAGGTACTTTGATAACTTCACTATCCTAGGCTCTTTGGTGGTGCCCACGTCATAGTCTTCTACCTCCTCCAGTTGGGGCTGGAAGGTGGACTTCAGAGGCATGGCGTTTTGATCAAACAACCTTTCCAGAGGTATCAGGCCCTTAGGAATCTGATTACTTTTTAACACTAGTAGGTGATGATTTGCAATTTTTTCTTGGAACTCCTGAGGTTCCTCCCCTTCTTGCATAATCCAGGTATGGTCGTTTTGGTTTTCCTGCTAAATGTGGGTTTCGGAGAAATCATCCACCGTTTTCAGGAACTTTTTGATCTGTTCGTCATCTTCGAAAACCTGCCAGTGTTGTATGTTGTTTGGTATGGATGGTCTATGCCTTACCTCTATGTGGTATTTTAATTTGAAAACGGTAGGGGGTGTGAAAGTTGAAGCTACTTTGGCCAGTGAATCGGCCTGCTGTTTTTCGGCTCGTGGGATGAAATGAACCTTTACCAATGAAAAGAAATTTCCCATTAGATCCCAGGCACAATTTCTGTAGGACCTCAGTCTCAGGTGCTTGGCCTGGTACTGCCGATTTACCTACTTCACAATCAGTTCAGCATCTCCATAGACCTCTAAGTTCTTTATGTTTAGCTTCTTGGCAGCTTCCAGTCCCAGGAATAGATCTTCATATTTACAAACATTGTTTGTGCATTCTACGTCCCACTGTAGCCTGTAAGAGAAGGGAACGATGAATTCATTTTCACACGATGAATCACCATCAAAGAACATTTTCCAAGTTCCAATGCTATACACATTTTTAGCTGTCTTTTTGGTTTTGATTTCATCGATGTCACTTTCTTCTGTACAATTATCTTCAGTATCATCAAAGGATAGAATACAATTTCCCAGGTCTTGATCAGCGATGTAAACATGGTAATTGTTAGGATTCTGTGGATCACTTACCGTATATGGCAATCGTGTTTCCCTGTATAACCGTGTGAACTGTCCACCAAAAACAGGGATTGTGGCATAGGTCATATCCAGCTAAAGGGATCCCCCGAGCTTGGCTCCCCAAGATCTAGCTAATATTAAACCATACTTCGAGGTTATATCAACGACAACTACATCCATTAGGACATTTTTCACTAGAATCTGGGCGAGGGTGACTACTAAATCTTTGATCATGCCCATGCACTTAACTCTCCTTGAATCGAACGAGTAAAGATATCCATAGGATCTGGTGATTTCAAGGCCTAGTCTATCGATAATAGATTTAGGCATTATGTTATGAGAGGCCCCAGATTCTAGCATGCAATTATGAAACAGCCGATCATGCACTTTCAGGGTAATATAGAAGGGGGTGATGGTATCTTTGGCACCTTCAAAATGTGGACCAAAAGTGATATTAGGCTTGTCATCTTCCAGATTTATCATGTCAGACTGACTCTCTAGATCTGAAAAATTTATCATCTTGGTTATTTGTTTTCGGTACACAAGATTCTTCACCAACTCGACCAAAGGTATTGGTATCTTGATCTTTTTAATCTCGTTTTCTAGGAAGAAAACTCCAGAAATTTTATCTGTTTCCTTGGCTGAAACATCGGACTCTTTCTTATCCATTTTATTTAGTAGCACTATTTTATTTTCAGCATTTCTAGTTTTGGGTGTCTGCGTTTCAGCTACCTTAGGTCTTCTCACTTGGGTTTTGACCTCTTTTTCGTTGGTATTCTGCGAGTCTACCCCTATGTTATTTCGCATCTCGATCTCTTTCTGGACGGGCTCGTATGTTTCGCCCCTAGGTAAAATTTTCTTGGGTTGCGCAGTCGACACAGGTTTGTTTCTGGGCCTCAGATTGTATTTGCGTTGGAGCTCGACCATTATGGTGTCGACCATTCCTTGATAAGTGGGATCATCAATGTCATTTAGATTATTGTCTTCAACCAATGATTGTTCAGTGTTCAAGGACTTCTCATAATCTTCTTTCATCAAGTGAGGTTGTATATAGTCGTCACCTAAGTTGTTTACGTCTTCTTCCAAGTCTTCGAACTCTTGTATATCATTTCCTCCAATAAAATTTTCATTTTTTAGAGGTGCTTGGATCTTTTGGTCTTCATTTTTAATTTGTCTTGGTTGAAACTGAGGATTGGGATTTCTCCTGAATTCTCTCTTAACGAATTGATCACCTTTGGATTGATCTAGCTCCATTATCGATATTTTGTTTGATAGTTCGATTATTATCCTTTCCATATCATCCATTTTTTCATATGAGGATCTTCCAGATCCAGAGGGACCTACTTGTTCTCTAAGACGTCTAGTTTCCCTGTTTCTCGTCTCGATTTTCATTTTTAATTTACCTGAAGCCATCATGTTTGACTCAATTTCCATAGCGTCATCTTGCATTCGGGTTAGGTCGGTCCCTCTCCTTTCTCTTAATAGTAGAGAAATATTGGGTTCAAAGGCTCCTGCAAAAGTTACTTTAGCTGTGGATTGGGATTGTTTATCCTCAACAAAGATCTTATTGTACAACTTGTTAAACCTTTGGATAAATTCCATAACATTTTCAGATCCTTTTTTCTTTAAAGACCTGAACTCGGTCAAATAGTATAAATGATCCTTTCTTTCACCCCATTGTTTGAGAAAGAGGCCTTATAGCGCATCTTAGGATATGATTGAACCTGGGTGCAGGCTCCAAAACCAAGTTCTTACCTGTCCCTCGAAGTTTTGGACAAACAAACAGGAATACACGTCCTCGTGCTCGAGACCTAGAATATCAGCGAATTGATAAAAAAAGTTGATATGCTCGGCTACAGTTAGATCCCCTTCTCCTGTCAATTTGGGTAAGTTTTTCATATAGTTTTCGAGTAAATCATGGAGAGGTACTGGAAGGAACAAGGGGGTGTATCTAGCGGCTACTTTGGTGAAAACCCTGGGAGGCAGTTGTTGGCCTTGACCTCCTATTCCCCCTACTCCTCCTCTGGCGACGGCCATGGATAACCTAGGAGAGGAAATCGGTGCATTATAAAGAGGGTTGGCGAAGATGTATAGTGACTCTCTGGCTTCCCCAGGGTGGAAAGGGGAAAATTTGGGAAACTTTTTACCAGGGGAGGTGAAAGTTGAAAAATGAGAAGAAGGTATACGTGGACTCGGCTCCTCTGACTTGCAGGATATGTAAATGGGAGAACCCACCGGTGTCGAATCCGTGTACGTGGAAAATTCTTCAAGGCCTTGAGTGACGGAGGGGTTTATATTGAGATTCGATGGGATATCGATAGGGATGATATTTAAGGCAGGTGTGTCGCCCCTTGTAATGTAAGAGGTAGTTGGAGAGGTCTCGGTCTTGATCTCAGGTAGGAGTTGCTCAGACTTTAGGGTCTCGGCTTCGAAAGCACAGTTTGATATTTTCCTGAGAGGACATTCTCACGAGGGTGAGGGTTGGAAAAAGGTCTTATATTTAGACTGATTAGACTTGGGTTGATAGGCAACCATGTTTTGTTTAAAAAGACCCCTTGGTCTTAGTATTTTTTCAGGGTCGAAAAATGGCACTGTCTGTTTGGCATCTAAGTTTTGTCTAGTGTTCTTTCGAAAGGATGCCCACTTACTTAAGAGTGGAGTCACCAAGTGAATGATGAAGGTTTAGCCTTAACAAGGTGTTCTCTCTTTGTTTACTATCAAAAACTGAAACTTGGACATGTCATTCTTTCAGTGGAAAGTGACTACGATTCTCCATCCCCGGAAATGGCGCCAGAAAGATGTTGTTTCAGAGTCTACACTTAAGGATATAAAGTGTAGAGTCTAAGCATCTAAAGTGAGTGAATGAAAAAAAGGGGAATAAACAACTTCAGGGGATGAAGCTATGGTCGATCTTTGAGTTGTCTTTGTCTAGCTTCCAAATATTCTTGAATGTTGATATCCCGTTCGATGGCGGCCCATGAACGTTCGAGCTCTAACCGGGTGATGGCAGTCTTAAGTATGGTATCAAAAAGATTCAAAGTGATGTTGGTTTGATCCGATAGGCCGGGTTCAATGTTGGGCTATCTTATGACGGGTACAGTCATGGGGAGAATAGATATTTAAAAGAGGGTTGATGTTTTCAACTGCTTATTTCAATTTTAGATTATATGAGGAAAATTTAGTGAAGCCAATCGAAGGGTTTAACAAAATTGAAGGTCATTTTCCATAACTGAGTTAAAATCTTGAAACCAAGTGTGAAAACATAGAGATGTCAACAATGCGGGGCATCAATTTAAGAGGAATCCCACGCTGTAGCAGAAGAAGAAAAGAAAGAAATACCCTTATGAAAGCATATAATGTAGAGATCTAAGTAATTCATAGGTCTTGTACCTGCTAGTAGCTGATACAGAGGAAAAGCTGTAAATAACTAGATAACTAGAACTTGATCACCACAGTAGAAGTTATACTAAATTGCAGCTAAAACATTCATCAAAGACATATATGTAAAAAATGACATGAAGCATGAAATAACAGAGGAAAACACATAACTCAATATTGATGGAATATGGAGTCTTCAATTTGCTTTGTATTAATCCTAGCTAAAAAGAACTTTCTCTATTACAATCTACTACAAAAAAAAATCCATTTATATCTCTTCCTAAATCTATATTTAAACAAACTTCTAAACATTTAGAATTCCAATCGTTTTGGAAACTTGTCAGTTACAAATGAAAAAATGGAGAGTTTCATCTCCTCATCTTTTGTCTTCCCTCATAAGGGCAGAGCACCTTACTTTCTCTTCTCTTCCAGCTCCAGAAATAGAACGGGTTGACATCTGTCATTATTTAGCACCAGAAACATGCCCCTTTGCCTACTCGATGCAAATGACACACCTTTCCACCAACTAGGCTATCAACCTAGAAGGCTCTCCTTGGTTGCTTGCCTCAAAGGTATAACAACTCTTTCCCAACTATGGCAACCTTTTCCCTACTTGTCGGTCTTCCGTGATGATAGAGCATAATTGTAACCTTGGTTGTACTAGCCATTTTTCCACCTAGACCATATCAACCTGGCTTATCTGGGATATCTCCGCTTTCTCTTTCTCCACATTTTCTTTGATGTCCAGCAGGTGTTTAGCTATATTGATTTTTCCCAGCATCCCAGCACTGCCTTCCTTATCAAGGTCTAACAAACTTTTATTTATCAAGGTGAACGTTTCCTCACAAGAATTCATCACCTCATTAAATCTCCCGCTACTTTCTGATATATTCTGATCCTAGACCTTCAGCAAGATATCCCTCTAGTTTTTTCTGCGATGGATAATTTGGAGCTACCAACCATCTCTATCTTTGTCGTAGCTATAATAGCGTCTTGGAAAGCAACCTGAGCTACCCCAGCTTCTCTTTCTCTCAAAGAAATATTTTCTAACACTTGATCTATCGTCTAAAAGTGGTTTTGAATGGTTCCCACTTTTACAAGAAAGTCTTGTTGAGACGTTAATACCTTCTGTCGGATTTCAACAGCTTGGGATTTGAACATTTTTATGTCTAAAACCTGATTCTTGACAACATCCAATTTCGATTGTAACTCTATAATTTGCTACCCCTGCTTGCTTACCTACGTTTGGCTTAATTGCACCGACTAGCGCACCTTCTTAAGGTCGGATCTAAGTTTCTCGATCTCCTACAGATCGGCTATTTGGGCTTGCTCGAGGCTTTTTCTCACCTCATCCCTAGCATTTTCTTCAGTAGTAGCCACTTTAGCTTCCAACTTACTAATCAAGAGGTTCTTTCGTTTCAACTGGGCCTTCAAAGTTCCAACTGAGTATTGATTGGTTGTAGCATAAGCCCCTAGTGTTCCTGCTATCTCGTCTGTGAATTCTTCCTTTTCACGGCCTTTCCATCTGTCATGATTTTAAATTTTTTAGCCACTACGCCCTCTCTTTGATAAAATTCTTGCCTCACCATGGCCTTCCTTTTTTTATCAAAGAAAAATTTGTTATGAGGCAACTCCTCTACAGAAATGGGCGTCAGTTCTTCATTGAAAATCCACCCCGCGTCGAGATTCCTCTTTGTGAACTTTAAGGGTGTGATAATAGCAATCGGACTGTCGATTTCCTTGGATGGTTGTTTCGGGGTAACATCTGTGGCTGGCTTGTTTGACATGAGTGATAGTGAGTCACCTGACCCTTTCGAGGGTATCTCTGCTTGACCTTGGACCTGCTTGCCTGGCGTACCCTTTTTGGGATTTCCTTCCTACTAGTAGGGGATTTCGGCTCCTCACTCTGAGGTTCCAGCCTCCCTTATTTTCTCTTGGTTCTTCTCTTTTTTAGGACTCGAGTCCTTTGAACCTTTGTATTCCATCTTTTGTGTAACCAAAAGCTTTGGGGTTTCACCCTGTAAACTCTGGGGAAGACAACTCCGCCGGTGCTCCTGGAATTTAAGGAAATCAGCCATATCTCTGGGTGGTAGGGCTTGAATCCGACTTAGGACTTCAGAGTAGGACCTCACACCCCAGAACTCGCTAGGTGATTGCTCACAACCTTACTAGGGTTGTGCTTCTTGAGCTCAATATCCACCAGCTTCATTTCTTCTAAAGCCATAGCCTCGGCTTTGGCATGGCCAAAATCTAACAAGGAATATGCACCAATCTAAATGGGGAAGGGAGACCATACCTTTTTTGATACTCCTTTGAGCTCTTTGCTTATTCCACCGTGCACAGTCTGCCTGGCGATATCGCGACACAATAGCTTATCTGGCAAGAATAGCTATAGAGCATATGGAGGAACATAGGTGCCAAAAACCATGATATATGAAAATTCTGCCTATATATACCAATCTGCCACGCTACTCAGGTTGGTTGTGATGCTATCTAAAATCCTGGGAGGCAGTTGGCCAAAGATGGAGACATGCAATGGCACCATTACCTAGTTGAAGATCTCGTAGATGAATTCTTTGGCTTTATCCTCCCAAAGCTTCGAGTGGTAGACATGAATAGGCTCTTCATTAGATGGAGCCCAGCTCCAATTCATTAATGGGAAGGGTGTCATGAAGTAGATGGCATCCATGATGTAAGCAGACATAAAGAACAAAGTTGCTTTCTTACTTGCCCTTTGTGCTCGATATTCGGTAAGTCGACTGGTCAAACTGTCAGACAGAAGTGTTCCCCACTCGAAGGAGAAACCCTCAGCAACTGTATGAATGAGCGGTACCCATGGGAGGAAAAAATGGGTAGTGTCCTCCTTCCCATACAACCTGCAGACCGTCATCGCTATGTACTTGAATTGTGGCTCCAAGGAAGAGATTAAATAGATCCTGTGAGTATCAGCCCTGAATTTCACGGGGTGTGAGACCCAATCTTTGATCAGATCGGATAAAATTTTTGCATACTGCTCACACCCCTTCTTCTTGAAACCTTCTAGAAATTCGGCATTGCAAGTAAGGTTCGGTGTGGGTGACAATTTACACATTGCCCGCAAATGTTCTAACCTAAAAGTCCCAATCGTTACCTTCTGTTCACTGATAATCATCCTGGTCGGGATGTCCACATGGTCCAATGCCCACCTGATCATATCACAATAGGGAAGAAGCTGTGGCCTTGCCGCTATTTTGTGCATCTCCGCTTGAGCGACGATTTTGTATTTGGTTGATAAGTCATCCTTCTCGTTGTCGCTAGAATCATCTGAATAGTTTACTGTCTCGGATCGGAAACAACATCTGAACCCTGACTTGAACTCTCGGCAGCTGCCTTGGGAACTTTTCATGGAGCCATGATATAGAAACTTGCAACCGGACCTCCTGTCGAAAAAATTGAAAACACAAATAGGAGTTATCCTGGTGAAATGGCTCTATGCACAAATAGGAATGAAAACTAAAATAATGAAGGAAAAACTCTCTATCTTGGTCATTTAAGTGCATAGGTGTCCTTTCCAATAGAATGGTCAAATCGCTTAATAAAAAGATTTAGAAGTAAAAACGAGATCTTACTATCCGTCACCTCACTGCAATTCAAATAAATGCCATAAATGTTTGACGATTCGTAACATTGAAAAATGTGGGATCATTCAAGACTTCATCCATAAACTGTGTGTGTTAAAGTTTGTTTAAGGTGCTAATTAATCTGGTTTAGTTCTTTCAATTTGGTGCACTTATTTGCTAATCCCCTTTTTGGCATTCGCCACATCGGGTGTTTTCGTTCCTAGCCACTAAACCTTAAAAACAAGAAATTGCGATGGTGCGAGTTAATTGATTAAAAGTGATTTGACTTAAGCCTTTTAATTAATCCATGCTTAATTAAATAAAATTGTGACTTCGTGGATCGGGGTTACCAAGGTGCTTCCCTTTGGGGAAATAATCGTCGAGTCACGAAATCACAATAGTGACTAACTAGGTTTTAAAGTGATTTGTTCTTGATACTAACTTGGGTAATTTTAACACAACTTCGCGACTTTGCAAGTCAGAGGCTTGAGAAACGTTCTATGCATAACTCCCGAGAGAGAGGGTATGAGGTGTTAAGAGATGATAAGCCCCACTTAGTCTTTTAGTAATGGTGATTAAAATTAGGAAGGTTTTTGCCATTTCGCACATCAGGATACTGCAACTTTAGGGGGTAGAAACGTGAAACAAACGAAGTCCCGAAATCCAACCTTTTTGGGCTTAAGTACAACATTTCATGTATTTAGAGAAAGGCAGCTCCAACAGGTCCTGTGTGGTAATTGTAGGTCTCGCTTTCCAAGTGATAGAGAAAACTCTGTCAACCGCGACAGAGATCCCTTTTCAAAGTGAAAGGTGGTTTAAAGGCATGCCTTTGGACGCACAGTGCTACGAAGACTTCATCAAGCGAGACTATTTAGGTGGGAAATTCAAAACAAGCGTTCCAAGTAGATATTTGTAGGGGCCTTTTTGGAAAATCTTGGAGGTAATTAGGAAATATTTCACCTTTGAGGTAAGGTTCGACAAAATACATTCACATCACATTATATTTTTGATGGATTTCACAGGAAGGAGATCATTAAATCTTCCCTTTTTCTTACACTAAAGCCTCCGAGAAATGGCAGACAACTCCCAAGCTGAAGAAAATCAGTCGAAGAGAAAAATATTGCATGTCTCACTGATTAAATTGATGGTGGTTGAGGATTGAAGGCGATTTGGAAATAACTGGGATTCATTTCTACTTACAGCTGGCATCCCCAACGATCCAAAAGGAGATTTCCCTCTACCCGCGAAAAACGTAACATCGCACTGCGCGAAGGCTGAAGTAGGAAAGCCTGTGGAGGAAGGAAAGAATTTGGAAGCCCTGTCCCCCCAACAATCGATACCTCGGAGAAGGAGCAAACCAAGGAAGAAAAGGGAAGTCAGGGAGACCCAAGTCCCGAGCGAGCCGTGCGCAAAGTCGGTCGCTGAAGAGTTACTCATGCATGTCATTCGGTTGGAACCTGTCGAAGGTACAAGTAGCGAAAGTTGGGGCAGAAGGAGGAGTACAGACATCGAAGGCACAAATGTTAGTGAGTCTTCATAGCAGATGAAGAACACACAACTCGCTATTGTTGAGCTATACCAAGAAAACAGATAATTGAGACAAGAGTTAGCAACAAAGACCCTCGAAGCATCAACATCACAAGGCTGCGAGGGAAACACGACTTGGCTCAAGAGACAGATCAGGGAAGTGCATGATACAATCATACAGTTGCACGAAGCACAGATGATGTCGGAAGAAGGGAATGTGAAACACTTCAATGAATGTGAACCGGCCATGGATAAATTCCGCGCGGCTCTGGCCAACACGCAGAAGAAGCTGAAAGGGAACACGGTTCTACAAAGGCAAGTGATGAACCTGAAAAGGTGCAACTGGTCTCTTAGAAGAATGCTTTGAGTATCAAAACTGCAAACGAGACTAGAACCATGATCGACCGACTTCGTTTTTTGTCTTCTCATACATGGCGCAGACCTTGTTTCCCCGAGTCCTTTTTCCTATCAGGAGTTAGGGACTCTGACAGATACCCGCGTGGAAAACATACATTGTGCAATGATGGAATCTCATCCATTGCAAAGGACAAGTGTACGTTAAAAGTGAGACAGTTTGAAGAAAGGCATTGTTCCCTAGCTGGGGTCATCATTTTGGAGGCACCTACAACAGTTTGCAGTCACCGACCACATGCATGCACCAGCAAACGATCGCGTGGTAGAGATCAAGGCCGTTACAATGTGTGGCAGGAGTCTGGAAGAACACTTGATCATCTAGATGCCCTGTCAAAGAAAAGCATCGACATATCACAATCTAATGACAAGATATTGCTGATGACTTAGCTGTCACGGAAAAGATGAGTGGCTATGATGAGATCGAGTACAGTTAGTTTCTATTTTTAGCAAAGTACCATTCGAAGAGCCATCTGACAGAGAGTAGTCGAAACCTAGTTTCTAGAGATAGTAATTAGAATTCAGGGTAGCCCGAGCAGCACACCCTTGTCTATATATTCCATCTTTTCAGTGTAAGCCAGGTTGGTTGGAAAAATAGTGTAGACAGTGACTATTGAATGTATTTTTGGTCTGATTGAAACTTAATGCAAAGGTCCTGAAGATTTGATGAAAATATTCTAACAGTGACAGTTTGATGTATTGTATTCTCTCTTTGTGTATGTGATTTCCTGTGTTCTTTAAATTCACATATGTAATTTCTGTCTAAATCGGAACATGATTTTGAATCTATAATTCACCGCACAGTGCTCTAGGTTTGTGCCATTTAGAAAAACTGTGTTTCTTCTAAGCAAACTCCAAATTCATCCCCAACGGTGCTCCGAGTTGCTTCATGTGTTTTTCCTCACGCCACACACAACGATTTTTAACTAAATATTGTTTCTCATTTAGCCTTTATCCTCTCAATTTCAGTCATTGAGTCATTTGTTTCTATCATTTTCTTAAATCGACTCCATAGCCCAATGTATTGCTTTGTTCCACCAATAGAACTAGAAAGTATTGTTTAAAGGTGTTAAATCTAGCCCATAGTTTAAAGCCATATCCTGTACAAAGACGAATTCTCCAGAGAGAGCCCTCTCTGGGTCTAAAAGGCTAGTTTCGGGCCTCAAAGTTTCTTTGTAGGTTGCCTCTATCATTCATTTCTCAGCCGAACGAGGTTTACAGAGTGCTAACAGTATCAATCATGACATGGGCTATAAGAACATGCTTTTCTTATAGACTTTTCTCATAGACTTTTCTCATGCAATAAATGTTACTTTTTCAGCTTTGTTATTCTTTCGTACACTTAATGTCTTGAGCATATGAGTTATTTATGTATGAATAAATATGACTTAGAATTTTCTGGTTATACATTTGTATGCATTTGTTATCTAACTTTGCAAATTCATGACATTTATTTGATTGAGGTGTTTTGCAGAGTTTAGTTTCATTTCATCTCATCTAATTACTATAACTCGTTCCTAGCTAGGATAGGATAAGTTAGAAATAGTTTAGATTTATTTTTATGCATTTTCATATTCTTCGTATACATACTTCATTCACATAACCATCCATATTTTCACCCTCACAACCAATAATGGTATATTGGAAAGAATCGGGATGGGTGCCCTAAACTAAACAATCCATAGTCTAATTGGGACCGTGTACTTGGGAGTACCCCTTCCTATTACTGGGAAATTCCATAACATATATTTCACATTATTTTTATCTAATTGTCATATTTGTATCATGTTTAATCTAATTTCCTATTGTTGTAACATATTTATGTTGTATTGAAATAATTGTTGCAACACATGTTGTAATGGTTGCTCCAACACATAATGAAACGGTTAATGCAACACATGTTGTAACGGTTGCTCCAACACATAATGAAATAGTTAATGCAACACATGTTGTAACAATTTTTTCAATAGGTTTTAGGAGCTCGTCATCACCATATTTCATCATTATGGACTTGAAAACACTTCCATTACTGCTTGCCAGAGATTCCGGACTTGACATGTTCATATTCTTATTGCATATTTGCAAGATAACAAGTATTCGTAGATTGTATACTACCAATATTTGTAATTAATCCCTAGCTAAAAGAGCCTTGGGAAACACATGGCTAGATATGTACAATAATTCATAGCATGAGTAAATGTTGTTTACAATTTACATGAGGAAGAAAGTCACTCCCATGAAGCAGTTACTTGTAGCCCCTAGATCTGTCAAAACACCCCTATTCATTCTCTTAGAATGTCGTGAGTTGTTCTATGCAGATGAA
>JASDQU010736025.1:219907-236117 GCA_032191745.1 Picea mariana | reverse complement strand
AACTAACTAATCTATCTAAAACAAATAAAACACCCTCCTTCTAGCGCCATTTGTTGATGGGCGAAACAGTCCGTCCGTCAACTGGGAGAGTGGAACCGTTCCGGGGTTGTCTAAATAACCCAAGCCATTTGGAATGGACCACCCTGACAAGTTTAACGGCTCCGTTGGCCGCCCTAAGGTCTTTTAAGAAAACCAAAGAGAAACTAATCTAAAATAACTAAAACTAAAACTAACTAAAACAATCTAACTAAAACTAAAAAGGAAATAAGCTAACTAACTAAAAACAACAAACTAATTATTACACTAATCTAATTAAAACAAGCTATTATATAAACTAAACTAAACACAAATTAAACTAACTATTCTAACTATTATATACAATCTACTTATTACTATTGTAATAACTCAAATCAACTATCTAATTAACAACTGCAATATTACTTATTCACAAATGTACAATATAAACAATCTACAGATTTATTTAAAACCTGCAAAACTCAATTGATTACTGCCCTAAGACAGCAAGATATGTTTTTTGACTTTTTGTATTTTGTGAAAATGAAATAAAAACTACTAAAATTAAACGATCTAATATATTTACTGAAATTAAACAACCTAATATAAATCTAATTAAAATTATTTCTAAACTAAACTACTTAATGAAAACAGCAAAGAAAAGACTAGCTGACCTGGAAGCGCTCCTAATTTATTCTGTGTATGATAACTTTGAAGCTGGTCGGAGGAAGAAATTTGCACCGGTTAATCCCAAAAGCTTCTCGTAAACGATCTGCTGCGCTGCTCTTTAAGTTGTTAACAGGACAAACAAGACATAAAAGATCATAACAATCTTATGATTATAAATTTTCACAACAAGGGAAACCTGTTATGCAAGAAACTTATATTTGATAATTCAATCAATGAAGAAGATAAACCTGTCATTCACAAACTCAATTAACAATTGTTATGTCTTTTACACAATTGAAAGAAACCAGATATGAAGTACAGTGATTAAAATTATATCATTTGCACATGATCTAGATAGCTAAAGTAGTCATAAATCATAAACAAATTGATATACACAACATGAAACAGAAACATTGATATGTTGAGAAGCTAAAGCTGTGACAAAACACCAAATTCTGCTTCAGTCTATATTATAACTTCATATCCTTGTTCTCCCACGAATGAGGATGAACATTATTACAAAAATCATAAGTTTATATAGGTCTCTCCACAGGGTAAAACATCCCTGTGGATAATTATCAAACAGTTTTACATAATCAGGGAAAAATCCCAAAATCAACTAAACTAAGCAACTGAAATGCAAGTGAAATCTTTGAGATATCCTCCAACTACTCATAAAATCAATTGCAATTTCGAATTTACCTGCAATAGAACACAAATATCAAATTAGAAAGATATTTCAGTGACAAAATCATAAAAAATTGATCCTACAGACTTAGCTACAGAATCATCTGATTCTGTAGCTAGTCTAGAATAGCATATAGAATCAGATAACAATCAAACCAAATCATTTTTTAAAACAATCCAATTTAATTTGTTTTTTAACAAATATTGAAATCAAATTACTAATGGTCCAAGCAAATGTATCATAAATCAAACCAAATCGAAAAGGATGCAATCGGGACAGGGTAAGAATGCTCTGTTTTTTTAGTTGCCATAAAATCAGGTCAAATCGTAACAGGACTATTTCATAACGAACCAAATCAATGGTGAACCAAATCGTATAAGGTACAATGCAATCATAATCGATTTGCATAGGATTCATATCATTTTAATCAAATGCCAATATAGAAAGACTGTTACGATTATTATCAAAAAATGAAACATGTATAACAGCATCCATTAATCTTTGCCATAGACTTCGTTCTCTGTGTGTTACACAGTTAACAAATATGACCAAAATAATGATCGTAACTATCCTTGACTCGTTATAGTCATAGCATTGATATCATGCAATCAAGTGTAAAGATAGGTAAATT
This sequence comes from Picea mariana, assembly GCA_032191745.1. Lineage (NCBI taxonomy): Eukaryota > Viridiplantae > Streptophyta > Pinopsida > Pinales > Pinaceae > Picea > Picea mariana. The sequence continues at coordinate 234,114 of JASDQU010736025.1, read as the reverse complement.
GTTTCAATTGTATTCAAATGAAATTATACTCAACGAATTTCGTTATTGATCACCACACAGTCAACAGACTGGAGCGTAACAGAATTCATAATATAAACTGGGCAAATAATCAAAAACGAATACGGCTGAGTTTAATTATAGAAACAAATCGCCATGCTGGGCATAATCATTTCCGTCCAGCAAATCAAATTTAAACAATATGAAACGAGCTGAAAACGCAGTCAAACGATATGAATCGAACAGTTAGCACTTTGGTTATGCATTAACAGAATGACATTGGTTATATTTATGCGATATGGTTAGCATAATTGTTATGCATTAACAGAATGACATTCAAATTCGTCGAATCAGAAATGGATTATAACATTATAACAGTTATGCTAACCATATCGCATAAATATAACCAATTCAAATCGAACCATTGACTGCGTTCAAAATTGGAATACCAGAGACAACCTATGTTTAGAAAATATCAACAACTGAGATTATCAACAAAGCAATCGATTGGAGCCAAATTGAAACAAATCAAATCTATCTCGAGATCACTCGAATCAAAACCAAATCCAATCAAAACTTAAACAATTATGAAAATTAATTTATCAAATCAAAATTATATACAATAGTGCATGCTTGTGTGACAGAGAAAACCATGGTGTAAACAGAGTTTATAAATAGGTGAGAGTCATACCAATGTGGTTGATCTAGCTACGCCAATTTTGAATTGACGAATGTTGTTGCCGACTCCACGTTTTTAAACAAAATCTAACCAGTTGTTCATTGCTTCTTATCAGTGGATGGCATCTCTGCCTTTTGATTAGAAAGCCTTGCGACTTGATCTTCCAGAGCATGAATTCTGGATTGCAGTATTGGAACATCGAGGTAATACCTTTCTAACCATACGCCACACTGATCACATGGTGGAGCTGTTAGTTGAGATAGAACAGGAGGGGGTTTCGATGAGTCACTAGGGGTTTCACAGGGAATTTTGATGCCTGGATAATTAGGATCATTTTGTAAACAAGGTGGTAGGTTCTTGACAAAATCATATGCGGGTTTATCACACAGACCTTCGGAATAGGGATACTCGCTTGCTAGGAAACGTTCAATTTCTGAGTCAGAATCTTCACTGAGCTCAATAGGGTCAGGGTTGACAGGTGCTCTCGGTTTGTTTCTTGCCATGCGAGAGATTAACCGGGCATTCTTCTTGCCTTTAGAATTCACATTAGGTTTGGCTTTAGGCCTTTTGGCCACGAGTTTAGCAGTTTCCACATTTGTGGTCACAGAACCGGGTAGATCAACAGGTAGTTCGGGTAGGGGTTTGGGTAACAGAGCATTGTAAGGCATAGGGGGGACTGACTTACTCTCACTCACCACAGGTTTGTCAACGTGTGGTGGGCTTGAATCATCAAACTTATTGCGTTTAAGAAAATCTTCCCAACAGTCACGACGTAACCCCAAATGACAAACCACGAGCATTTTAATTAACCCAAAATGAAATAGGCTGTTATCAGCGTGGTTCTGTTTATACCTTTTTGACATTTTAAAAAAACTCCTGTGCAGGTAGTAAGGAATGTTAAGTTCATAGCCCATGAAAACCATAAGTATCCGAAGATGGTACATGAAAACGAACCCATACCTTCCCTCGTAGGTAATGAATTGCTTGGTTACCATTAGCAAGTCGTGCCAGCGTTGTTTTAACATATTCGTAGGCAAACCCTTGTCGCAGGAGTTCACTCTTCGTGACTGGAAGAGTAATGTCCACAGGACATCCTCTACTTTACAATTTTTCGACCATCTTTGTCCGACAGCAGGCAGGCCGGTAGCTAGACTAAGGAACTGTTCGTTGATTTCCAATTGCACATCCCCAACCTTGGCTCGGCAGCCATCGAAGGTTAGTGCAAATTGCCAAGCCACGCTAGGGTTATAGCCATCAAACTTTTGAATGAACGGGAGCCACCTGAATTCTTCCAGGTCCCTGTAAGCACCATCAAACATCAACAATGCCTGGCAGCCATTGGGTTCAGCCCTCACGACTGGCGCCATGGCTCGGGCTCATGGTAGGGTTTGGATAAACACACAGGAGCAAAATCGTTTTGGCTAACAGCTATGAGAACGATGAAAGGGGAGGTGAATGAATATGCGCGTGCGAAGGTGGTGGGTTAGTTCACCGCCATGCAAAACATTAATGGCACGGTACCATCCCTATTCAATCAATCATAACCAAAATTAAAATTATTCGGCCAACCCACGGTTTAAACGGTGAACAATTATATCAATGCCAATGTAAAGTTTGAAACCACGATCGTTCAATGTTAAATCAAACCCATAGTTTTGAATATGCGCCTGTAATAGTTCAAACCATAAAATCAAAATCCAAAAGTTTAATCAATGCGCCATCATAAAACCTCAAACTATTGCCATTAAATCAAACTCATATGTTACCTATGCGCTTGTTGCAATAATCAAAGTTTATAAAACGTGATAAGAGATTTCATAAAGTGAATAAGCCAAGAGCTTATAATAGTAAATATTAAAACAAAATCAACCATAACTCTTATGAAATCAAGTATAACTCATAAATTCTCATGCTCGACACCTTATCAAAATAAAAGCCAAGTTGCGCAATCAAAGCAAGAATGTCACAGTTTGAAAAATGTCCTCAGCCACATAATAATAAACCAAAGATAAGTGCCTTTCAGAATATCAATGAGCAGACCATGACAACTCAGATAACGATAGAGGATTTTTTCACGCTTTCAGTCATGAAAACTAAATTGAAACCAATTTGCAAATGTCGCTTGCAATGAAATCATCGTCTGTTTGCAAGATGCGACAGAAATTTGGAGTTCAAGAGACATAGGTGTAGGTAGCTTTTAGGGAAATTGAAAAAATTGAATTGGCTGCCAACACCACGTCACAGTCTTAGACCTCCTCTGGTTGGGGCTGGAAGGTGGACTTCAGAGGCATGGCGTTTTGATCAAACAACCTTTCTAGAGGTATCAGGCCCTTAGGGATCTGATTACTTTTTAACACTAGCAGGCGATGATTTGCAATTTTTTCTCGGAACTCCTAAGGTTCCTCCCATTCCTGCATAATCTAGGTATGGTCGTTTTGGTTTTCCTGGTAAATGTGGGTTTCGGAGAAATGATCCACCATTTTCAGGAACTTTCTGATCTGTTCGTCATCTTCGAAAACCTGCTAGTGTTGTATGTTGTTTGGTATGGATGGTCTGTGCCTTATCTCTATGTGGTATTTTAATTTGAAAGCGGTAGGGGGTGCGAAAGTTGAAGCTACTTTGGCCAGTGAATCGGCCTGTTGTTTTTTGGCTCGTGGGATGAAATGAACCTTTACCAATGAAAAGAAATTTCCCATTAGATCCCAGGCACAATTTCTATAGGACCTCATTCTCGTGTTCTTGGCCTGGTACTATCGATTTACCTACTTCACAATCAATTCAGCATCTCCATAGACCTCTAAGTTCTTTATGTTTAGCTTCTTAGCAGCTTCCAGTCCCAGGACTAGATCTTCATATTTGCAAACGTTGTTTGTGCATTCTATGTCCCACCGTAGCCTGTAAGAGAAGGGAACAACGAATTCATTTTTAGGTGCTACGAAAAGCACTCCCTCACCTGCTCCTTCACACGACGAAGCACCATCAAAGAAAATTTTCCAAGTTCCAGTGCTATACACATTTTTAGCTGTCTTTTTGGTTTTGATTTCATCGATGTCACTTTCTTCTATACAATTATCTTCAGTATCGTCAAAGGATAGAATACAATTTCCCAGGTCTTGATCGGCAATGTAAACATGGTAATTGTTAGGATTCTGTGGATCACTTACCGTATATGCCAACCGTGTTTCCCTGTATAACCATGTGAACTGTCCACCAAAAATAGGGATTGTGGCATAGGTCATATCCAGCTGAAGGGATCCCCCGAGCTTGGCTCCCCAAGATCTAGCTAATAGTAAACCATACTTCGGGGGTATATCAATGACAACTACATCCATTAGGACATTTTTTACCGGAATCTGGGCAAGGGTGACTACTAAATCTTTGATCATGCCCATGCACTTAACTCTCCTTGAATCGAACAAGTAAATATCTTCATAGGATATGGTGATTTCGAGGCCTAGTCTATCCATAATAGATTTGGGCATTATGTTATGAGAGGCCCTAGATTCCACATGCAATTATGCAACAGCTGATCGTGCACTTTCAGGGTAATATAGAAGAGGGTGACGGTATCTCTGGCACCTTCAAAATGTGGACCAAAAGTGATATTAGTCTTGTCATCTTCCAGATTTATCACGTCAGACTGACTCTCTAGATCTAAAAAATTTATCATCTTGGTTATTTGTTTTTGGTACACAAGATTCTTCACCAACTCGACCAAAGGTATTGGTATCTTGATCTTTTTTATCTCATTTTCTAGGAAGAAAAATTCTGCAATTTTATCTGTTTCCTTGGCTGAAACATCAGACTCTTTCTTATCCATTTTATTTAGTAGCACTATTTTATTTTCAACATTTCTGGTTTCGAGTATCTGCGTTTCAGCTGCCTTAGTTCTTCTCGCTTGGGTTTTGGCCTCTTTTTCGTTGGTATTCTGTGAGTCTACCCCTATGTTATTTCACATCTCGGTCTCTTTCTGGACAGGCTCGTATGTTTCACCCCTAGGTAAAATTTTCTTGGGTTGCGCAATCAACACAGGTTTGTTTCTGGGCCTCATATTGTATTTGCACTGGAGCTTGGCCATTATGGTGTTGGCCATTCCTTGATAAGAGGGATCATCAACGTCGTTTAGGTTATTGTCTTCAACTGATGATTTCTCAATGGTCAGGGACTTCTCATAATCTTCTTTCATCAAGTGAGGTTGTATACAGTCATCGCCTAAGTTGTTTACGTCTTCTTTCAAGTCTTCGAACTCTTGCATATCATTTCCTCCAATAAATTTTCATTTTTTAGAGGTGCTTGGATCTTTTGGTCTTCATTTTTAATTTGTCTTGGTTGAAACTAAGGATTGGGATTTCTCCTAAATTCTCTCTTAACAAATTGATCAGCTTTGGATTGATCTAGCTCCATTCTCGAGATTTTGTTTGATAGTTCTTTTATTATCCTGGCCATGTCATCCATTTTGTTATCTGAGGATCTTCTAGATCCAAAGGGACCTACTTGTTCTCTAAGACGTCTAGTTTCCCTATTTTCCATCTCGATTTTTGTTTTTAATTTACCCGAAGCCATCTTGTTTGACTCAATTTCCATAGCGTCATCTTGCATTCGGGTTAGGTCGGCCCCTCTCCTTTCTCTTAATAGTAGAGAAAAATCGAGTTGGGATTTTTTATCCTCAACAGGGATCTTATTGTACAACTTGTTAAACCTTTAGATAAATTCCATAACAGTTTCAGATCCTTTTTTCTTTAAAGCCCCGAACTCGGTCAAATAGTATAAATGATCCTTTCTTTCACCCCATTGTTTGAGAAAGAGACCTTATAGCACATCGTAGGATATGATTGAACCTGGGTGAAGGCTTCGAAACCAAGTTCTTACCTGTCCCTCGAAGTTTTGGACAAAGAAACGGGAATACACGTCCTCGTGCTCGAGACCTAGAATATCAGTGAATGGATCAAAAAAGTTGATATGCTCAGCTATAGTTAGATCCCCTTCTCCTGTCAATTTGAGTAAGTTTTTCATATATTTTTCGAGTAAATCATGGAGAGGTACTGGAAGGACCAAGGGGGCGTATCTAGCGGCTACTTTGGTGAAAACCCTAGGAGGCAGTTGTTGGCCTTGACCTCCTATTCTCCTCCTCCGGCGATGGCCATGGATAACCTAGGAGAGGAAATCGGTGCATTATAAAGAGGGTTGGTGAAGATGTATAGTGACTCTCTGGCTTCCCCGGGGTGGAAAGGGGAAAATTCGGGAAATGTTTTACCAGGGGAGGTGAAAGTTGAAAAAGGAGAAGAAGGTATACGTGGACTCATCTCCTCCGACTTGCAAGATATGTAAATGGGAGAACCCACCGATGTCGAATCCGTGTACATGGAAACTTCTTCAAGGCCTTGAGTGACGGAGGGGTTTATATTGAGAGTCGATGGGATATCGATAGGGATGAGCTTTAAGGAAGGTGTGTCGCCCCTTGTAACATAAGAGGTATTTGGAGAGGTCTCGGTCTTGATCTCAGGTAGGAGTTGCTTGGACTTTAGGGTCTCGGCTTTGACAACACATTCCGATATTTTCCTGAGAGGAAGTTCTCGTGAGGGTGAAAGTTCGAAAAAGGTATTATATTTAGACTGATTAGACTTGGGTTTATAGGAAACCATGTTTTGTTTAAAAAGACCCCTTGGTCTTAGTATTTTTTTAGGGTCGGAAACTGGCACTGTCTGTTTAGCATCTGGGTTTTGTCTAGTGTTCTTTCGAAAGGATGCCCGCTTACTTAAGAGTGTAGTCACCAATTAAATGATGAAGGTTTAGCCTTAACAAGGTGTTCGCTCTTTGTTCACCATCAAAAAATGAAACTTGGAAATGTCATTTTTTCAGGGGAAAGTGTAGAGTCTAAGCATCTAAAGTGAGTGAATGAGAAAAAGGGGAATAAACAACTTCAGGGGATGAAGCTATGGTCGATCTCTGAGTTGTCTTTGTCTAGCTTCCAAATATTCTTGAATGTTGATATCCCGTTCGATGGCGGCCCATGAACGTTCGAGCTCTAACCGAGTGATGGCAGTCTTAAGTATGGTATCAAAAATATTCAAAGTGATGTTGGTTTGATCCGATAGGCCGGGTTCGATGTTGGGCTATCTTATGACGGGTACAGTCATGGGGAGAATAGAGATTTAAAAGAGGGTTGATGTTTTCAAGTGCTTATTTCAATTTTAGATTATACGAGGAAAATTCAATGAAGCCAATTGAAGGGTTTAACAAAATCGAAGGTCATTTTCCATAATTGAGTTAAAATCTTGAAACCAAGTGTGAAAACATAGAGCTGTCAACAAAGTGGGGCATCAATTTAAGAGGAATCCCACGCTGTAGTAGAAAAAGAAAAGAAATAAATGCCTTGATGAAAGCATATAATGTAGATATCTAAGTAATTCACAGGTCTTGTACCTGCTAGTAGCCGATACAGAGGAAAAGTTGTAAATAACTAGATAACTAGACCTTGATCACCACAGTAGAAGTTATACTAAATTGCAGCTAAAACATTCATTAAAGACGTATATGTAAAAAATGACATGAAGCATGAAATAACAGAGGAAAACACATAACTCAATATTGATGGAATATGGAGTCTTCAATTCGCTTTGTATTAATCCTGGCTAAAAAGAACTTTCTCTATTACAATCTACCACAAAAAAAAATCCATTTATATCTCTTCCTAAATCTATATTTAAACATACTTCTAAACATTTAGAATTCCAATCGTTTTGGAAACTTGTCAATTACAAATGAAAAAATGGAGCGTTTCATCTCCTCATCTTTTGTCTTCCCTCCTAAGGGTGGAGCAGCTTACTTTCTCTTCTCTTTCGGCTCCAGAAATAGAATGGGTTGACATCTGTCATTATTTATCACCAGAAACCTGCCCTTTGCCTGCTCGATGCAAATGACACACCTTTCCACCAACTGGGCTATCAACCTGGAAGGCTCTCCTTGGTTTCTTGCCTCAAAGGTATAACAACTCTTCGCCAACTGTGGCAACCTTTTCCCTACTTGTCAGTCTTCCGTGATGATAGAGCATAATTGCAAACCTTGTTGTACTAGCCATTTGTCCACCTGGACCATATCAACCTGGCTTATCTAGGATATCTTCGCTTGCTCTTTCTCCACGTTTTCTTTGATGTCCAACAGGTGTTTAGCTATATTGATTTTGCCCAGTGTGCCAGCACTGCCTTCCTTATCAAGGTCTAACAAACTTTTATTTATCAAGGTGAACGTTTCCTCACAAGAATTCATCACCTCATTAGATCTCCCCCTGCTTTCTGATATATTCTGATCCCATACCTTTAGCAAGATATCCCTCTAGTTTGTTCTTTGATGGATAATTTGGAGCTACCAACCATCTCTATCTTCGTCATAGCTATAACAGCGTCTTAGAAAGCAACCTGAGCTGCCCCAGCTTCTCTTTCTCTCATATAAATATTTTCTAACACTTGATCTATTGTCTAAAAGTGGTTTTGAATGATTCCCACTTTTACAAGAAAGTCTTGTTTACACGTTAATACCTTCTGTCATATTTGAACAGCTTGGGATCTGAACATTTTTATGTCTAAAACCTGATTCTCGGAAACATCCAATTTCGATTGTAACTCTATAATTCGCTACCCCTGCTCACTTACCTGCGTTTGGCTTAATTGCGTCGACTAGCGCACCTGCTCAAGGTCAGATCTAAGTTTCTCGATCTCCTACAGATCGGCTATTCGGGCTTGCTCGAGGCTTTTTCTCACCTCATCCCTAGCATTTGCTTCAATAGTAGCCACTTTAGCTTCCAACTTACTGATCAAAAGGTTCTTTCGTTTTAACTGGAAATTCAAAGTTCCAATTGAGTATTGATTGGCTGTAGCATAAGCCCCTACTGTTCCTGCTATCTCATCTGTGAATTCTTCCTCTTTCATGACCTTTCCATCTGTCATGATTTTAAATTTTTTAGCCACTACGCCCTCTCTTTGATATAATTCTTGCCTCACCATGGCCTTCCTTTTTTTATCAAAGAAAAATTTGTTAGGAGGCAACTACTCTACAGAAATGGATGTCAGTTCTTCATTGAAAATCCACCCCATGTCGAGATTCCCCTTTGTGAACTTTAAGGGTGTGATAATAGCAATCGGACTGTCGATTTCCTTGGATGGTTGTTTCGGGGTAACATATGTGGCTAGCTTGTTTGACATGAGCGATAGTGAGTCACCCGACCCTTTCGAGGGTATCTCTGCTTGACCTTGGACCTGCTTTCCCGGCGTACCCTTTTCGGGGTTTCCTTCCTGCTAGTAGGGGATTTCGGCTCCTCACTCTGAGGTTCCAGCCTCCCCTGTTTTCTCTTGGTTCTTCTCCTTGTTAGAACTTGAGTCCTTTGAACCTTTGGCTTCCATCTGTAGTGTAACCAAAATCTTTAGGGTTTTGACCCTGTAAACTCTGGGGAAGACAACTCTGTCGATGCTCCTGGAATTTAAAGAAATCGGCCATATCTCCTGGTGGCAGGGCTTGAATCTGACTTAGGAATTCAAAGTAGGACCTTGCACCCCAGAACTCACCAGGTGATTGCTCACAACCTTACTAGGCTCATGCTTCTTGAACTCAATATCCACCAGTTTCATTTCTTCTAAAGCCATAGCCTCGACTTTGGCATGGCCATACCTTTTTTGATACTCCTTTGAGCTCTTTGCTTATTCCACTGTGTACAATCTGCCTGGCGATATCATGACACAATAGCTTATCTGGAAAGAATATCAGTAGAGCATATGGAGGAGCAGAGGTGCTGAAAACCCTGATATATGAAAATTTTGCCTCTATATACCAATCTGCCACGCTACTCAGGTTGGTCGTGATGCTATCTGAAATCCTGGGAGGCGGCTGGCCAAAGATGGCGACATGCAATGGCACCATTACCTATTTGAATATCTCGTAGATGAATTATTTGGCTTTATCCTCCCAAAGCTTCGATTGGTAGGCATGAATAGGCTCTTCATTAGATGGAGCCCAGCTCCAGTTCTTTAGTGGGAAGGGTGTCATGAAGAAGATGGCATCCATGATGTAAGCAGACATAAAGAACAAAGTTGCTTTCTTACTTGCCCTCTGTGCTTAATATTCGGTAATTCGATTGGTCAGACTGTTAGACAATAGTTTGCCCCAGTCGAAGGACAAACCCTCAGCAACTGTATGAATGAGCGGTACCCATGGGAGGAAAAAATGGGTAGTGTCCTCCTTCCCATACAACATGCAGGCCATCATCGCTATGTAATTGAATTGTGGCTCCAAGGAAGAGATTAAATAGATCCCATGAGTATCAGCCCTGAATTTCACGGGGTGTGAGACCCAATCTTTGATCAGATCGGATAAAATTTTTGCATACTGCTTGCACTGCTTCTTTTTGAAACCTTCTAGAAATTCGGCATTGCGAGTAAGGTTCGATGTGGATGACAATTTATACATTGCCCGTAAATGTTCTAACCTAAAAGTCCCAATCGTTACCTTATGTTTGCTGATAATCGTCCTGGTCGGGATGTCCACATGGTCCAGCGCCCACCTGATCATATCACAATAGGGAAGAAGTTGGGGCCTCGCCACTATTTTGTGCATCTCTGCTTGAGCGACGATTTTGTATTTGGTTGATAAGTCATCCTTCTCGTTGTCGCTAGAATCATCTGAACAGTTTACCGACTCGGATCGGAAACAACATCTGAACCCTGACCTGAACTCTCGGTAGCTGCCTTGGGCACTTTTCGTGGAGCCATGATAGAGAAACCTGCAACCGGACCTCCTGTCGAAAAAATTGAAAACACAAACAGGATTTATCCTGGTGAAATGGCTCTGAACGCAAATAGGAATGAAAACTGAAATAATGAAGGAAAAACTCTCTATCTTGGTCATTTAATCCTATGGGTGTCCTTTCCAACAAAATGGTCAAATTGCTTAATAGAAAGATTTAGAAGTAAAAACGAGATCTTACTATCCGTCACCTCACTGCAATTCAAATAAATGCCATAAATGCTTGGCTATTCGTAACATTGAAAAACGTGGGATCATTCAAGACTTCATCCATAAACTGCATGTGTTAAAGTTTGTTTAAGGCACTAATTAATCTAGTTTAGTTCTTTCAATTTGGTGCACTTAGTTGCTAATCCCCTTTTTGGCATTTTCCACATCGGGTGTTTTCGTTCCTAGCCACTAAACCTTAAAAACAAGAAATCGCGATGGTGCGAGTTAATTGATTAAAAGTGATTTGATTTAAGCCTTTTAATTAATCCATGCTTAATTAAATAAAATTGCGACTTCATGGATCGAGGTTACGAAGGTGCTTCCCTTTGGGGAAACAATCGTCGAGTCACAAAATCACAATAGTGACTAACAAGGGTTTAAAGTGATTTGTTCTTGATACTAACTTGGGTAACTTTAACACAACTTCGTGACTTCGCAAGTCAGAGGCTTGAGAAACATTCAACGCGTAACTCCCGAGAGAGAGGGTACGAGGTGCTAAGAGATGATAAGCCCTGCTTAGTCTTTTAGTAATGGTGATTAAAATTAGGAAGGTTTTCTCCATTTCACACGTCGAGATACTGTGACTTTAGGGGGTAGAAACGTGAAACAAACGAAGTCCCGAAATCCAACCTTTTTGGGCTTAAGTACAACATTTCATGTATTTAGAGAAAGGAAGCTCCAATAGGTCTTGTGTGGTAATTGCAGGTCTCATTTTCCAAGTGACAGAGGAAACTCTGTCAACCATGACAGAGATCCCTTTGCGCTGTGAAAGGTGGTTTAAAGGCATGCCTTTGGACGCGCGGTGTTACGAAGACTTCATCAAGCGAGACTATTTAGGTGGGAAATTCAAAATGAGCGTTCCAAGTAGATATTTGTAGGGGCCTTTTTGGAAAATCCTAGAGGTAATTAGGAAATATTTCACCTGTGAGGGAAGGTTCGACAAAATACATTCACATCACATTATATTTTTGATGGATTTCACAGGAAGGAAACCATTAAATCTTCCCTTTTTCTTGCACCAAAGCCTCCGAGAAATGGCAGACAACTCCCAGGCTGAAGAAAATCATTCGAAGAGGAAAATATTGCATGTCTCACTGATTAAATTGATGGTGGTTGAGGAGTTAAGGTGATTGGGAAATAACTGGGATTCATTTCTACTTACAGCTAGCATCCCCAACGATCCAAAAGGAGATTTCCCTCTACCCGCGAAAAACGTAACATCGCACTGCGCGGAGGCTGAAGTAGGAAAGGCTGTGGAGGAAGGAAAGAATTTGGAAGCCCTGTCCCCCCAACAGTCGATACCTCGGAGAAGGGGCAGGCCAAGGAAGAAAAGAGAATTCAGGGAGACCCAAATCCCGAGTGAGCCATGTGCAAAGTCGATCGCTGAAGAGTTACTCATGCACGTCATTCGGTTGGAACCTGTCGAAGGTACAAGTAGCGAAAGTTGGGGCAGAAGGAGGAGTACAGACACTGAAGGCACAAATGTTAGTGAGTCATCGTAGCAGCTGAAGAACACGCAGCTCACTATTGTGGAGCTATACCAGGAAAACAGATAATTGAGACAAGAGTTAGCAACAAAGACCCTTGAAGCATCAACATCACAAGGCCGTGAGGGAAACATGACTTGGCTCAAGAGACAGATCAGAGAAGTGCATGATACAATCATACAGTTGCATGAAGCACAGATGATGTCAGAAGAAGGGAATGTGAAACACTTCAGGGAATGTGAACCGGCCATGGATAAATTCCACGCGGCTCTGGCCAACGTGCAGAAGAAGCTAAAAGGGAACGCGGTTCTGCAAAGGCAAGTGAGGAACCTGAAAAGGTGCAACTGGTCTCTTAGAAGAATGCTTTGAGTATCAAAACTACAAATGAGACCAGAACCATGATTGACCGACTCCATTTTTTGTCTTCTCATATGTGGTGCAGACCTTGTTTCCCCGAGTCCTTTTTCCTATCAGGAGTTAGGGACTCTGACAGATACCCGCATGGAAAACATACAACGTGAAATGATGGAATCTCATCCATTGCAAAGGACAAGTGTACGTTAGAAGTGAGACAGTTTGAAGAAAGGCATTGTTCCCTAGATGGGGTCATCATTTTGGAGGCACCTACAATAGTTTGCAGTCACCTGCCACATGCATGCACCAGCAAACGAGCGCGTGGCAAAGATCAAGGCCGTTACAATGTGTGGCAGGAGTCTGGAAGAACATTTGATCATCCAGATGCCCTGTCAAAGAAAAGCATCGATAGATCACAATCTAATGATGAGATCTTGCTAATGACTGAACCGTTGCGGAAAAGATGAGTGGCTATGATGAGATCAAGTACAGTTAGTTTCTATTTTTAGCAAAGTACCATTAGAAGAGCCATCTGACATAGAGTAGTCGAAACCTAGTTTCTAGGGATAGTAATTAGAACGCAGGGTAGCCCAAGCGGCACACCCTTGTCTATATATTTCATCTTTTCAGTTTAAGCCAGGTTGGTTGGAAAAAGAGTGTAGACAGTGACTATTGAATGTATTTTTGGTCCGATTGAAACTTATGCAAAGGTCCTGAAGATTTGATGAAAATATTCTAACGGTGACAGTTTGATGTATTGTATTCTCTCTTTGTGTATGTGATTTCCTGTGTTCTTTAAATTCACATATGTAATTTCTGTCTAAATCGGAACGTGATTTTGAATCTATAATTCACCGCATAGTGCTCTAGGTTTGTGCCATTTAGACAAACTGTGTTTCTTCTAAGCGAACTCCAAATTCATCCCCAACGGTGCTCCGAGTTGCTTCATGTGTTTTTTCTCACACCACACACAACGATTTTTAACTAAATATTGTTTCTCATTTAGCCTTTATCCTCTCGATTTCAGTCATTGAGTCATTTGTTTCTATCGTTTTCTTAAATCGACTCCATAGCCCAAGGTATTGCTTTCTTTCACCAATAGAACTAGAAAGTATTGTTTAAAGGTGTTAAATCTAGCCCATAGTTTAAAGCCATATCCTGTACAAAGGTGAATTCTCCAGAGAGAGCCCTCTTTGGGTCTAAAAGGCTAGTTTTGGGCCTCAAAGTTGGTTTGTAGGTTGCCTCTGTCATTCATTTCTCAGTCGAACGAGGTTTACAGAGTGCTAACAGTATCAATCATGACATGGGCTATAAGAACATGCTTTTCTTATAGACTTTTCTCATGCAATAAATGTTATTTTTTCAGCTTTGTTATTCTTTCGTACACTTAATGTCTTGAGCATATGAGTTATTTATGTATGAATAAATATGACTTAGACTTTTCTGGTTATACATTTGTATGCATTTTTTATCTAACTTTGCAAATTCATGACATTTATTTGATTGAGGTGTTTTGCAGAGTTTAGTTTCATTTCAACTCATCTAATTATTATAACTTGTTCCTAGCTAGGATAGGATAAGTTAGAAGTAGTTTAGATTTATTTTTATGCATTTGCATATTCTTCGTATACATACTTCATTCACATAACCATCCATATTTTCACCCTCACAACCAATAATGGTATATT
>JASDQU010736025.1:190575-202181 GCA_032191745.1 Picea mariana | reverse complement strand
GTGAATAATATGCTTGCGTGTTTATCTTTTAAATCATATGCTAAATCAATTTCCCTCCGAGTAATATTGGTATCTTGATTACAATGAGATTATTTAAGCAAAGTAGTCAAGCAAAGTAGCCACCCCTTCCCATGATAACCTACCATTACATTGTATACATTGATCTGTCCATGCAGTCATCCAATCAAGATTTTTTGCTATGTATAAATGTAGTGCATCCCACTCTCAACCAACCATATGAAAAAATAATAAACAATACTAATTAGAATAAAGATGAATATAAATTGATGGAAGATAAATAAAAATTAAATAACTACAATATAGAAATAAATAGATATTAATGCAAAGTATTATATATCTCTACCATCTAATTACCTTTCACTTTCCTCATTCTACCTTTCTCGACCAGGACCTTCCCTTTGAATTTGTTAATGGAATTGACATCCCAAATATAATCCCCTTCATGATTTTTTCTTCTAAATTAGGAATATACCGACTAATATACACCAAGGATTGATATACCATATATCCCTCCACCATAGAGCCCTTGTGACGTTCTCTTTTTCTAACAAAATCCTTCAATGACTTCAAGTGCCTCTCCACCATCCACATTGACCTTGTGTATACAGGTCCACACATTTCAATCTCCTCAACTTGGTGTATGAGGTAATTTTTCATTTCGCACATTAGTAGTGGAATTTCTCTCCTCCAATAATTTATATCTTCTTTATGGATTTCTTTAGATGGAAACCACCTACACATGATATAACAAATCAAATCATAGGTTTCAACAACAATGTGTGTGTGTGTGTGTGTGTGTGTGTGTATTGAAAGTAAAACATATGTTGCCAAGTTGAGTAATGGAGATTTTGCATAAAAATCATTAATATTTACCTCATGAATTTTACAAGATCATGTATAACTTGTTTTACATTGTTTTCAAAGCTATCAGGGAGAGATGGAGGTAGAACATATTGTAACAAAAAAACGATCATTAATTTTTTTGAAAAGAAAACAAAATTTTTATACTAAAAATTCGTATATTTACCCATATTGAAATCCAACAAAATAATTACCTTAATGAAGGTATGTCAGTCATGAGTGTTCACCCCACCAAAGTCACCTTTCTTCGTTAAGATATTCTTTATGTTTGAAGCAAATTCCGTGAGAAATTTAATTTTCCAAATGACCTCTTTTACAACATTGCTTTGCTACTCTATAATTAACCATAGAAGACTATTTCAATGTCCATCACTATTTGAATTGATCACATTTTTCATTGCATAATTGACTTCCTTTACAAATTTTGACAGCTTTTTCTTTGTCACTCCTTCCATCTAATATTCTCCACAATGTTTTTGTTACATTCTTCCCGATATGAATTCTATAAAAATATGAGCTATTTGTAAGTGTTCATAGTAGGGAAAACTATTGAATTATATAGGGTAACTTTTTGTTCCTCATGGAATCCCATTAATTCCTTGATGACATTTATGAAAAAGAAATGAGATTACAATAATAATTGTTAGATACAATACACAAAATTCAATACAAATTAAAATTCTAAAATATTAATATATATATCGCACATAGACTAAATGCTTACCTTGACGATTTCTATTATATTCCAACTTCCATATGTGAGGTGTCATTTTTTGTGGTTTTATTTCCGTCTCTTCGTTCAAATTGAAAAGATGGTTTTATGTAGTTCAATACCTATGGTTTTTAGGGAGGAGGTGCCTATACTCATCAAACATATTCTTTCCTAAACTTCTT
The DNA here is from genome assembly GCA_032191745.1 of Picea mariana. Lineage (NCBI taxonomy): Eukaryota > Viridiplantae > Streptophyta > Pinopsida > Pinales > Pinaceae > Picea > Picea mariana. The sequence goes on along the minus strand of JASDQU010736025.1, from coordinate 200,405 downwards.
GAATGATGTGATTTCATCCTAGGAACACAAACTGGACATGCAAATTTACCCTTTGTTTAAAGACTGACCTGCAAGATATGGATTAATGTCAGTATTATTTAGATAACAAGTAATTAATATTTAAGAAACATGCATCATATTTTAAAAAAATTATATACTATTAAAGTGCAATAGTATGTTACAAACAAAAAAATGTGTTATCCATGGGGCATCATGAATTTTCCATGTAAGTATTCCATGGAATTGAAGTTGGGTTTTCCCTATTGGTCTAGAGATGTCATACATAGTGATGTCAGCCCATAACTTTAGTAGTTGGTCGACAAGAGGATCAATATATACATTCATATATTTCATTTGGTTCTTACCTAATTGGGTGAAAGTACACATAATTACTACCTTGTATATATATAATTAATTATGCAACGAATAAGACAAACGAAATGCAGCGTTCAAACCAATTTTGTAAACAAATACCTGGAACAATCATGCCAACAGTGTGTGCTCCCTCTTTATTGAAATCCAAGGAGGAAGGTTATTGTTTATAACAAAAATATGCTACACTGAGTAAATATACCTAATATTACCAAATGGATTGACACCGTCAGCTGCCAATGAAAGAAAAACATTACGAGGTTCTTCTCTAAAAATCGAACATCTTTCTTCGATGTTCCTAAATGTAGAACCATATGTTGGAATTCTAGGAACACCATATTCACATATGTGTCATTCATGGTAATCCATAAACTATGCAATGCTCATTGCTTTGGCACTTGAAAAATCATCCCAAACTATTGGAATATGACGAAGAACCTTGTGAGGCACCTTTTTTATTACTTGATCGATTTGATATCTATTGATTTGAAATTGTGGGCATTTAATTTTCGATGCATATTGTCCATAATATATAATATGATCATTAGGACATGCATAAATAACTTGATACTCCATTCCAATATCTTTCATAATGTCACACAACTCTGAGTATGTGTGAGGTAAATTATTTGACGATGGTAAAAAAAAATCACCTAACTATATACAACATAAAAAATAACTAGTTAATGTAAATAATAGTAATCATAAATATTGCATCCTTAATTTACACATTAATTGACACTAAAAATAGAGAAAAATAAAATCGACCTTTACGTATAATATGCGACTAATTATATTACATACCTTAGGATCTGTGTGAGACAAGTGTTTGAAAAACCATTCAATACCTTCAAGTTCACAAACAACATTATAGAAGAGAGAATATGTGTTCTTGAACCTTCATAAAGGGGTTCTTCTGCCTTCTCAAGAAGAGGTACATCATGAATATCATCAAAGTTTTCCCCATCGATAGGATCAAATATGTCCTGGATCAATCTATTTTCCCATCATCTGGCTCAATAGTATTATCGATGTCATCTTCTTCCATAGGATTGACTTAATCTTCAATATCCATACCATATTCCATGTCTTGTACAATATTATTTCTGCTACTACTAGGTAGATATTTATCCAGCGACAAACACGTAGGAGGATTTATCTTTATAATTACAAACAACATTAGTGTATATAACAAATATTAAAAGGAAATATTTTTTTATAAATACAAAGATAGATATAATGAATGATTTACCATGGGACGTTATGTACACCCCCCTTCACAATTCCCATGCCTCCAACAATGTCTTTCAATTGGTTTCCATACAAGTCTTCTTCTATTCAAGCTCCTCCATTGATTGCAAAGGAAATAACATTTCCCATCACCCTATGCCTCCAATGCCTCCCTTAAACTAGCAAACATCCTTTCACTCTCTTCAGGTGTTGGCATTGGGATTTCCTATATTTACAAAAAAATCCACTAAAACAATATAAGTACAATATACAAATATATTCCTACGATACAAATGTCATCAAATATTGACCCCATATCTTCTAGAGAATTAATCCATTGTCATCATATATTTATTAAAGGTTTACAATAGTAGTCAACAATTATAAAGAAATCAAAACGATACATTTTTACCGCATAAGTTCCAAAGATTTACTATAAGAAAATAAAATCAAACAATAAAGGAGAACTAGACCAAGACAAATTGTATAGTAACTAAATGGAATTGAATAGACATGCTCATACTAATTTCCTAGGCAACAATGTTTGTCCCCAAATAAAAGAGGGTCCAAGGTTAGGGATCCAATGTGGGTATTTAAAAAAGAGACAAAGTAATATTAAAAATGTGTAACCTTCAAATTACAAAATCCGAGCTCTGCAAATCAAGAATTCAATTTGAGGAAAATAGAACATAGAAAAAAGAATAATAATTCATGAAATGAACAATGAGCATAAAAATATTTTATAGTCATTGCACCTACAACAAAATAGTCAAAATCACTCACTGTCGTCAATCTTCCGACAAAAGTTGACTATGTCAAAGTTGACCAATTCAGTGACCATTAAACTGTTTTTAAATGGGTAGTTTCCGTTATCTAGGATAGTCAATATATAGATGAACTATCATCGCATGATCAACGAATATAGAAGTTCATCAAAAGTACGACATTCATCACCGTGCCTAAAAAAAATGACTAAAATTTTAATATTATGTTGTGATTTGCAACAATGTGATTGATTTTATCCTTATCTTCGGAAGTTTTTGACAAATGTTTGACCCCATATGCACTAAAACTGAGCAGGAACTCAATTTCTCCTTGGTTACTACCTTTGTTAACATGTATGTAGGATTTTGTCAAGTATGTATATTTTCCAACTTCATTTGTCCATCTTCCAAAACAGATCGTATGAAATGGTACATGAGTTGTATATGTTTAATCTTTGAATGCAAATTTGAGTTCTTTGCAATATGAATGGCACTTTGGTTGTCAAAGTACAACCTGTCATTCTCTTGTTTCTTTCACAATTCCTCCATAAACGTTTGTAACCAAATCATCTCTTTGCTAACCTTTGTAGCAGTAACACACTTTGATTCTGTTGTTGAAAGTGCAACAACCTTTTGCAGTTTCAATATCCAACTTATTGTTGTTCCACCTATAGTAAAAACATACCCTGTGGTGCTCCTTATGTTATCTTTATCACTTCCCATATCTGAATCAATGTATCTCTGTAGAACAATGTTTGAACCTCCAAAACATAAAGCATGAGTAGTGTGAAGCCTCTCAAATACCTAAGAATCCACTTTATTTCCTCCCAATGTTCTTTACCTGGATTGTTCATATACTTTCTCACAACTCTCACTGCATGTGCAATATCTGGTCTTGTGCACACCATTTCATACATCAAGCTACCAACTACTGATGAATTAGGGACCCTAGACATGTATTCTATCTACTCATGTGTCTTGGGAAATATTTCCTTGGTTAATTTGAAATGGATGGCCAAAGGTGTACTAACCGGTTTTGCATTCTACATTCTAAACCTCTCCAGCACCTTCTCTATGTACTCTCCCTGAGACAGTGTTAGTTTCTGATTTTTCTTGTCTCTTGTTATTCTCATACCAAGGATTTTATTTGCAGCACCCAAATCCTTCATCACAAATGAATTAGATAATATCCTTTTGAGAAAATTTGTATCCTACATGTTAGACCCTGCAACAAGCATGTCATTTACATATAGTAGCAAGATAATATAACTTCCATTTTCTATCCTCTTAAAATAAACACAGTGACCAAAATGACATCTACTACAACCTTGCTCTGTCATAAACCTATCAAATTTCAAATACCACTGCCTTGGACATTTCTTTAGGCCATACAAGCTCTTCTTCAACCTACATACAAAATTATCCTTCCCTTTGACCTCATACCCCTGTGGCTGCTGCATACAAATTTCTTCCACCAAATCCCCACAGAGAAAAGTTGTTTTTATATATAACTGTTCAAGATGCAAATCTTCTAGTGCCACAAGACTTAAAATAGTCCTAATTTAAGTAATTTTAACAATAGGAAGAAAATATTTCATCAAAATATATATCTTTCTTCTTTGCAAACCCATTTACAACAGGTCTGGCATTGTACCGTTGTTTTCCTCCATCTTCTTCCTTCAACCTGTAAACCCATTTATTCTCGAATGCTCTTTTTCCAGCATGTAACTCAACCAAGTCCCAAGTCTAGTTATTTACCAAGGAGTCCATTTCCTCTTTCATGCCTTGCTCCCACTTCTTTTTAGTGTCTACCTTCATTGCCTCTTCATAACTTTCTGGTTCACCAGAATCCATCAACAATAAATAATACAGTGAAGGAGAGTATCGTTTAGGGGGTCTTCTTAACCTAGTATATATCGTAACAACACTTGCAGGAGTTTGAGGTACCTTTCACTCCTGTTGTTGTACATTTTGATTTTCTAGTACCTTTGAAATTTTATTTTCTTTGATTTCATCAAGCAGTATGTATTTTGTGTTTTCCTTTTCTTGTTTCTTTCCCTGTAACTGATCTTTTTTCATGACCTGTTCATTGAATACTGCATCTCTACTCCTAATGATTTTGTGATTTCAATAATCCCATAAGTGATAACCAAAATCATTAACATCGTATCCAATAAAGGTAAACTTATTGGATTTTTCATCAATCTTTGTTCTATTTTCTTTATCAATATGGACAAATTCTTCACAACTGAAAGTCTTTAGAAATGAGTAGTTTACTTTTTTACTATTCATGCTTCCTCTGGAATGCCACCATCCAAGGAGCTTGAACGCCCTCTATTTATTAAGTAAACAACAGTATGTACAACATCTACCCAAAACTCATAGGGAAACCCTGCGTGCAGTCTCATACTCCTTGCATGTTCCATGGTTGTCTCGTTCATCCTTTTTGACAGACCATTTTCTTGCGTTGTTCCTAGAACTGTCTTCTCTCTACGAATCCCATTGTATGAATAGTAATTATGTAACTCCTTGCTGAAGTATTCCACCTCCATTATCTGATCTGAGACACTTCAACCTTTTTCCTATCTCATTCTCAACCAAATTTTTCCATTTCTTAAAAGTGTAAAAAATATCATATTTTTTCAAATGCAATAAACCCAATTTTTCCTAGTTTCATCATCAATAAAAATTAGATAATAACAAGAGCCACCAAGAGATGATACCTGAGTTGGTACCCATACATATGTATGCACAAGCTATAAATGTTAAATGTTTTTTCCTTACCAACTTTGAGAAATCTGACTCTCTTGTGTTTTCCATGAACACAATGCTCACATAAATCCAAATCAACTTGTTTAGGATATGACAAAAAAAATATTTTTTGGAGTATATGCATCCCCTTCTCACTCATGTTTCCAAGCCTATGATGCCACAATGTTGTATCCACTCATGTAGAAGCTAAATATATAGAATATTCCAAATTAGCAGTACATAAATACAATGTACCTATCTTCTCTCATTTTTCTATTACAAGTGATCCTTTAGTGACCTTCCATGCCTTTTCTGTAAATGTTGATATATAGCCTTCACTTCCCAACTACCTTGTTGAAATTATATTTCTTCTCAAATATGGAACATGTCTCACCTCTTTGAGCAATCATTGGTTTCAATTGCTTAACTTTATTTGTACCTTACCCATTCCAACAATTTTATATGGTTCATCGTCACCCAAATAAACGTATCCAAAATCACCTTGAACATAATATTGAAATATTTCCTATGGGGTGTGGCATGAAATGAATCCCATGAATCTAATACCCAAGAATCATTAATATTATCTAAAGAAAAAATCAAAGAATCTTGTAACGCATCACGTACTACATTTTCTTCTTGATTTTTCTCTCGATGTCCATCTCCTTGTTTCCTTGGAGATTTGCATTCTTTCTTCAAATGTCCTTTCTTCCCACAATTCCATCACTCTATCTTTGCTAGCCTGGATTTGGATATTCCCTTCCTAGACTTCCTATGGTTCCCTGGGCTCTTTCGTCTTTCCCTTCGTCTTCCCTTGTTCTACATGGTCAATGCATTACCTAATGTCTCACTTGTGATTTTCCATCACATTTTCTCACTAAGGATAATGCCAAAAACATCATCAAATTTTAGATTGTTTGAACTAGAGATAGGGTTACTTACAACCATGACCAAGTCGTTCCATGTTTCTGGTAATGAGAACAAGATTAGAAGAGCCCTAACCTCATAATCAAATTTCACTCCTACAAAACTTACCTGATTAGTAACCATATTAAATTCATTTAAATGATCGAAAACAAACCCACCTTTTGACATCTTCATATTAAATAATTTCTTCATTAGAAATACCTTGTTGGAGGCCGAGGGTTTTTCATATATTTTAGTCAGTGCCTTCATCAAATCCTTTGTTGTCTTTTCTTTTGAAATTTTGAAAGACATCGATGCTGCCAGGCATAGTCGTATTGTTCCTAGTGCCTTTCGGTCAAGAACCTCCCATTCTTCGTCCTTCATATTCATCGATTGTTTTTCTTTTCTTCCCAACGGTAGGAAAAGATCCTTCTAATATAGATAGTCTTCCATTTAAGTCTTCCATAATTGGTGGTTTCAACCATTAAATTTCTCGACCCTAAACTTTCCATCTTCTGTCATTACTCCCTCTCGAACCAAGAACCCTCTTTTCCTACGAGTTACCTTTCTCTATGATACTAATTGTTAGAAAAAAAAGTATCACAGAGCAATAGAATTAAACAAATGCGGAAATAAAACACAAAATATACACAATACAAATAGAGACACAGATATACATGGTTCACCCAATGTGACCTACATCCACTTGAGAAATTTCCAATTCTTCCTTTAGTATTATCTAAGAAATGAAGTGATGCAACCTACAACACACCCGTTGTAACTTCCTCTTCTTTTCTGATAGTCTTCTATATCATAATACAATATTCGCACTCCTACACTAGCACAATAAAATTTTCTCATACATAAAAGAGGGTTTTCTTCTAGGGAAAAAAACCCTATCATAATGTCTACTGTCATATCTACAACCTAATGATGAACAATCCAAATTGAGTATGAAATTACAATATTTTGCAAGGAAAATTTCCCTTTATTTTCAGGGGCGTTGCCCCATAACCCCCTCCATGGGGGGCTCCATAAAGTGTATTTTCCCCCCTTGGACCCCCTGGCCACAAATGTGGGGGGGGGATCCCCCCCACACCCCCCCATTAGGAAATGGGATACAAACATGGTTGAAACAAATACCTATGAATTAGGAAGATAATCAAGCTCCATAACCAACAGGTTGTCTGCTTGGGAAGCATCATAAGACACCATTCAACTATGGAAAAGCATGGAGAGCACAAAACCTAATGGAACTGGTTGAAAGTGATGTCTTCTACATCAATCTACCTTCATTGGTAGGTGAAAGGTATATTTTGACTTTTATTGATTATTTCTCTCAGTTTACATGGGTTTAATTTTTGAAGAATAAGAACCTTGTCTTTGGAAATTTCAATGAGTTTAGAGCCTTTGATGAAAATTAATGTGGATGACCCATCAAGTGCTTGAGATCATAAAATGGTGGTGAATATGTAAATCAACCCTTTGAAGAATACCTACTTTGATCTTGTATTGATTGGTAATGGTCAGTTCCTCACACACCTCAGCAAAATGGTGTCATATAATGAAAGAATTGAATGTTAGTGGAAATGGCTAGATGTATTTTGCAAGCTAAAGATCTACCTCCTCACTTTTGGGTGGAAGCAGTGTATTATGCAAGTTATCTGCTCAATTGAATATCGACTCGAGTTGTTACTTCCATGAATCTAGTTGAATGATGGTATGGGAAGAAGCCTTTAGTCAGCCACCTCCATGTGTTTATATGTGTTTCCTAGGCTCACATTCCTGATGATTGAAAAAGGAAGTTGGATGCAAAGAGGCATGCTTGCATCATGATGGGATACTCTGAAGAATTGAAATCATGTCAATTATTTGACCATGTCAAATGCCAAATCATTATCAGATGAAATGTATGGTTTGATGAGAAATCTTATGGTATTAAGTTGTTGAATGCCTCCTTTGGATTGTTGCAGGATGATCCTTTTGATGTTTTCTCTGACACTAGTTCTCTTGTTCCATATTTCAAACCTTTAATTGGACAATCAAACATTCCGCCTATTTTGATTGGATCATCGAACTCTGAGTGGATTAGTCCGTCATCCTTTGTTTCGACTGGTCCATCGAATGAATACTCTCTAACTCCTGATCAACCTATTGAAGCGAACCGTAGTTCACATGTTTCTTCTCCACCCATATGGGCTACCAAGACAATTGAAGCTGCTAGAGTTGATGCTGGAGATGCCTCCTCCGGACGTCAAACTCAAAGTCAAAAGAAACATGCCAGTGTTTCCTTGATGAATCATGTACTTGAAAATTTTGATCATGGTTCCTACTCATATTTTGAAGGATGACTTGAATGGGAGTAAGGAATGCAAACATAAATTGATTCTTTATCGAAGAATCATACTTGGGACTTAGTTCCTTGACCACAAGGAAAGAACATTGTGAAGTGTCGATGGTCTATCAGACCAAATTTACCTCTGAAGGTGTTGTTGAGAAACATAAATAATTCTTAGTTGCAAAGGGATTTTCTCAATAGGAAGGAATTGACTACACTGAAACCTTTTCCCCTGTCACAAATATGAACTCTGTTTGACTGATTATTTCCCTTGCTGCTCATTTTAGATAAAAAAAAACCCATCAAATGGATGTGAAGAGCACATTTCTTCATGGAAACCTATCTAAATAAATTTTTCATGGAACAACCACCTTGTTTTGTGATAGATTCAAATTTGGTTTATCAACTCAAGAAATCTATTTATGGTTTGAAGCAGGCTCCCCGAGCTTGGTATGCTATGAAGATCGACAATTTATTTTTTGGACTTGGTTTCAAACATTGTGAATCTGATCATAACTTGTATGTACTCCATACCAATCGAGACACCTTGATTGTTGTTGTATATGTAGATGACTTACTCATTATAGGAAATAATAATGATCTCATCCTTAGATTGAATAAACAACTTGTTGACTCCTTTGACATGACATACCTTGGTACTCTTCATTAGTTTTTGGGTCTTCAAGTATTAGCACTTTGTGATGTTTTTTTTATTTATCAGTCTAAATATGTGAAGGATATGTTGACATGTTTTAAGATGGTTGATTGCAATCCTTGTGCCACTCCTTTTCAGTCTGGAGTAAAGCTTACCAAAACTTGTCAAACTCATGCAACCGATGCTACTCTTTATCGACAATTGGTCAACGGTCTTATTTATCTTACTCATAGTCAACCTAACGTTTCCTTCGTTGTTAGTGTGGTTTCTCGGTGTATGCAAGACCCTAAATAAATCCATTAGAAAGAATTCAAATGAATTGTTTGTTATCTCAAGGGTACCACTCATTTTGGTATCAAGTATTCTCAAAGTTCATATTCATTGATCGACTTCACTGACTCTGACTGGGATGGTGACAGTGATGATTGAAAATCCACCTTTGGCTATGTGTTTCACTATAGCACTAGACCATTGGTGTGGTCATGCAAGAAACAAAAGTTATTCTCTTTTTCAACTACAAAAGAATAATATTGTGGTGTCGTTCAAGCAAGTACTGAAGCCATATGGATTCACCAATTTTTTGAGAACTTTGCCTTTCTATTCAGACCTCAACTACATTATGTTGTGATAACTAGAGTGTAATATAGGTTGGTGACAATCCTTTTGACCACATTAATATGAAACATAATGAGCTCCATGTTCACTATTTGAGATAGTCGGTTCATGAGAACGTTGTCTCTCTTGAATATTGCAGAATAGTTGTTTGGGTTATTGATATCTTCACCAAACCTTTAGTTGAAGCCATATTTATCAA
>JASDQU010736025.1:157358-179693 GCA_032191745.1 Picea mariana | reverse complement strand
CAACCTTGCGTGCAACTCGCTGAGGACTTGGGCCTCCCAGGTCTCTTTTTTCTTCCTTGGCCTGCTCCTCTTCCGGGGTATCAAATTTTGGGGATATGGGGCTTCCAATGTCTTTCCTTTTTCCACGACCCTTCCTATTTCTGCCTCCATGCAGTGATATGTTACTTTTTCCGCCGGTAGAGGGGAATCCCATTTAGGGTCCCTTGGGATGCCGATTGTGAGTAGGAACGAATCCCGGTTGTTTCCCAATCGCCTAAAATCCTCAACTATCAGTAATTTAATCAGCGAGACATGATATCATTTCTTCTTTGGATGATTTGTACCAACCCAGACACAGTTTGGAATTTCTTGGAGGCTTTGGTGCAAGAAGAAAGGTAGGTTTAATGGTCTCCTTCCTGTGAAATGCATTAGCAATTTGATGTGATGTAGGTGAATTATGTCAAACCTTCCTTCACAGGTGAAATATTTCTTGATCGCTCTTAGGAGCTTCCAAAAAGGCTCTTGTTGATATTTACTTGGAACGCCTACTTCAAATTTCCTATTCAAACAGTCTAGTTTGACGAACTCCTCACAACATAGCACGTCCAAAGGCATGCCTCTAGACCACCTTTCACAACGTGGAGGGATCTCCATGGTGGCTGACAGAGTTTCTTCCATTACCTGGAAAGTGACTCCTGCAATTACTGCGTGGAACCCGTTGAACCTTAGTGCAAACTGCTCCGTCAGCTTCACATTGAATTATTGATTTTCCTACAAAATACCATGCATCCAATCTATTCAAAAGATGCTCTGACAACCAGATCTTCTACCAACGTCAAGTTTTGAGGTTCAGGTCCCACATTTTTGCTACTTCATGCGCCTTTCCTTATGTTCTGAGATATTGTCATGATGCACCGCGTATTTGTTCTCCGCGCGAAGGATTTAGCATGGGCCCAAATGGTAGTCTTGCTTGACCCGAGTTTGTGACGCAGCCGAAGGAAATCGACTTTCTAGCCATGAGAAACTCAGGGCTCAGAAGAAGAATTATAGACAGAGCGTAAACTTGGATGGTGAACAAAATACATGCAGAGCAACCAGAATTTATAACTGGGTGGGCAAGAGCTGGAATCGTGCCAGGGGACACTGAATCCACTGTGACTGGAGGTTTCGAAGCAAGTCGAAGATTTTCGTAGCACATCTGCATGACGGGTACACCTTGGGGCATGTAAAGTACAATTGATAAGAGATGCAGAGTATATGTGATATGAGCGCCGTGATTTTTCATTCTTTCTGACTTCATAATGAGATAATGACGGTTATTGTGTCTGCCGATGTGACTTCTATTTAACAACTTGCCTCGAATTTTGGAACATAAAACCTTCTCCTCTGACAGGACCCGACTCTTTGGGAAAATACCTTTACCACTTACACATGTTTTGGTTCTGACATCCCTTCCCGAATCCAATGGCAAATCAACCACTTGCTAACTTCGACCCATTCATTATTTGGTACCTGATCTCACATTCTTTGACACATGGACTATGACTCGACTAAGACTGACTATAATTGAAAAAATGACGATGATAAAAAGGTGCTCCAACGGGGATTCTATCCTCCTAGTGAGGTGGAAAATAACAATAGACCAGGTGCCTGACCATTGGGCCTTATTTGACTTCCAGACTCTAAAAAAAAAACGAAAAAGAAAAACACAACCTAGACCTTTTTGACATAGTTTTGAACAGACTCAGCATAAACTTAGGGCCTTCACTCTGGGCTTCAATTTTCTGTTGACGAAATGACTCGAAAGGACTTCTTTGGAAACAAAAATGAAAAATGAAACGACTATTTACAATGACATGAAAAATGAAAAAGACCTTACTGAACCATATAGTGTTCGAGGAACCTACCATTCATAGGCCCTTCGCCAGTGGACTCTCCATTAATATCTTCTAATAAATATGCGTTGTTCCCATGGTACACTCCAATTCTGAAAGGTCCTGCCCAAAGATGATCAAATTTTCCATGCTTTCCCTTGTTTTCATTCCTCGCGTCCCACTTTAGGACCAGATAATCCACCTGGAATTCCTCTTGTTTAGCGTGCTTATCGAAAGTTTTCTTCATCTTGTCTTGGTGCAGTTGTGATCATTTGTAAAACTGCTCCTTCATTTGATGCACGTGAATCAACTGATTTATCCTTCTTTGAGTGTCATCTGGCTCAACCTCTTGTTCTTGTAGTAACTTCCTGACAGGAAACCCTAGTGAGGTGGGGAAAACTACGTCTACGCCATATATGATTTGGAATGGTGACGTCGAGATGGACTTTTTGGTAGTGACTCTATCATCCCATAGCACGTAAATGATTTTCTTATGCCAGTCCTTCTTGTTGTCCTGCAGGAGCCTTTTGATAATCCTGGTTAAGCTTTTGTTGGATGATTCTGCCAATCCGTTACCCTGTGGGTAATAGGACATAAAATGTCTCAGGGTTATATTGTAATCGTTACAAAACTTCTCCATTTTCTTGGACTTAAATGCAGATGCATTATTCGTGATGATATTGATAGGGCACCCAAACCTAGACAAGATGTTGGTCTCTAGAAACAGAATGATGACCGTATCTGTATCCTGCCTCATTGGAACTGCTTCGATCCATTTTGTGAAGAAATATGTGGCCATAAGTATCCATCTATGTTGCGTCGAGGATGGAATATGAATCTCTCCTATAAATTCCAGGCCCCATTGCATGAACGACACTTCGACCAAGATCGGTTTCAACGACAGAGGTTGCAATTTTATCCTTCCATCGAAGATCTGGCACTCGTGGAAACTAGAAACTTATTTGTATACATCTGCGAAGAAGTTGGGCCAATAGTAACCTGCCCTTAAAATTTGATGCATGGTTTTTTTCCAGTAGTGATACCCTCCGCAGTCGCCTTTGTGGAATTATCTGATGGGTTGTTCTGCGTCATCTTCTAGTAAGCAACTCATAAATATCCCTCCCGGATATTTCCAATACAAAGAGTTATCTAAGATGCAAAACTCAGTGGCCTTTAACTTCAAGAACCTGGCCTTGGTCTTACGTAACCCTGAGGGAGCTTGTAGATTCTTTAGCACATAAATGATGCTCGTATACCAAGGTGAATCGATGAATTCTTGAGACACCTGTGCGGTTGTCTCTTCCTGAGCATTCTCTATCAGATCAACAATGAAGTTTATTCCCATAACGTCGCAGTTCGACTGCACCATCAATTTTGCGAGGCCCTAACCCTTAATCATCTTTGTGGGATTTATTTCGAGGTCTTATTCCAGCATGATTGTGATCCACTTACCTCTTCTTCCCTCGAGGTCAGGTTGGGTCAATATGTATTTGACTGAGTTTCTAGGTACATAAGCGACATCGTGGGAATGTAGTATGTAAGTCCTAAACTCTTTAAGGGATTTCACTAAGGCATATGCTTGTTTATCCATAATATCATACTTCAGTGGGGAATTTCTTAGCGTCTTGCTGAAGTAGGCTATAGGCTTTTCAAAATTCTAATCGTCCTTCTGTAACAGTACGCCAATGATGGTGTGCTCCGAGGAAAATGAGAACAAGATGAAATCCTTCGTGAGATCTGGGCTGGCCAATACGAGAGATTTGGTCATCACTACCTTGATGTCTTCAAATGATTTCCTAGCTTCGGGGTTCCATTTGATATCATTTCCCTTTCTAGGCATGCAGGTGATATGCTTTATAATTTCCGACAGATTTAGAATGAATCTTCTCAAGAAATTCATCTTTCCCAGAAAGGACTGCACCTCTTTCTTGCTACGAGGAGTGATGATTTTGAGGATTCCTTCTACCCCGCTGGGATCTATCTTTTTACCCTCCTTCGAGATGATGTGCCCCAACAATTTCTCTTCTTGCATTATGAAATGTGATTTTTTAGGATTCAATGAAATGTCGAACCTCCTGCATTTCTGGAAAACCCTCTTCAGATGCTGAAGGTGTTGTTTGTCGGAGTCAGAATACATTGTGATGTCATCTAGATAGATCATGATACATTTGTCATTTTCTTCGACAAATACAATATCCATCACCACTAGAAAGTAGCTTCAACATTCATAAGGCTGAAAGACATCTTAGCATACATGAACATACTCCATGGTGTCGTGAAAGTTGTCTTTTCCTGGTCATCTGGGTGTACCATGATATGGTTGTAGCCTAAAAAATCGTCCAGCATAGACATATTTTGGGATCCAAATACCTTCTATAGAATATAGTCCACCTTAGGGAGCACGTAGTTTTCCTTGAGGGATACTTTGTTCAAGTTTTGAAAATCCATGCACAACCTTATTTCACCGCTCTTTTTCCTTACAGGAACCAAGTTGGCAACCCATTTAGAAAATCTTAAAGAAACAATAATTTTGGCTTCGAAGAGTTTCTTTACCTCTTTTTCAATTAGCAACAACAACAGGGGATTGATCCGTCTTAGCTTTTTCTTGAATGGTTTTTAGTATTCTTTGAGAGGAATGACGTGCTGAATTACTTTAGTGTCGTAGCCTTTCAAGTCATCATAACTCCAGGAGAAAATGTTGGGAAAATCCTTCATGAGTTTGATGTAGTCTTGTTTTATTTTTGGACTGAGCATCTTTGATAATTTTAGTATCCTTGGATTTTCCTGGGTTTCGATGTTGCAATCTTCGACATCCTCATCATTCGCATTGATATTGGGGTTTCTAGCAACATCGTTTTCATCGAACAAGTTTTCCAACGGAACTAGTCCTTTGGGGATGATATTATTCTTTAGTTGTACTATGTCCCTCCCAGCTATCTGGTTCTAAAAAGGGTCATCCTTACCGTGCAGGGTTGTGATTCCATCTTCGTCACAACAAAAATATTCATCGATGTTCATGTTGGCGAAATCATTGCTCATCTGGATAAATATCTCCACCTGTTTGTCATCCTCGAACACCTGCCAATAATTGATATTATCAGGTATCGTTGTCCTGTGTTTGAATTCGATCTCATACTTTATGTTTGGGAAAATGGGAATCTTAAAAACTGGGGCCGAGGTGGAAAAGGAATCCCAAATTTGATTATTCCCCCTCGGGATTGCTGATAGATTATACTTCTAGAATTCTTCGAGGAGGTCCAGCACCATATTTTTGTACGTCCTCAGTCTGGGGTGCTTGGATTGGTATATACCTTTCACTTAATTTATGACATGCTCAGAGTCTCCATGCACCGCTATCCTCTTTGCACCCAACTCTTTCAAAACTCTCAGACCCAAAATCAATGCCTCATACTTAGCCATGTTATTTGTACAATCGAAGGCAAGTTTGTACGAGCAGAGTTTTGTGCCCACCTTGGGAGGACTTATCCATACATTAGCCCCAACCCCTTCCTTGCTGACGGCTCTGTTGAAGCTCACATTCCACATCTTATTCTTTGCGTGGTTCCTCAGTTATACGCACTCTTCTTCTCGTCATGCGAATTTATCCTCGAGAGTCATGATGGCCCTTGGCTCTTTCTCTTCAAAGCTCAGGTCATTGTAAACTATGGAGGAGCCGATATCAGTGTCGATGGAATAGACATGGTGGTTATTTGACTAGGTATTGCTACTCACCATGTATTTGAGAAACACTTCTCGGTATAACTATCTCTCTTGGTCAAATACAGGAATAGTGGTGTACGACATATCCATCTGCAGGGTTCCCTTCAATTTTGCAGCCCACAACCTGGACAATAGCATGCCAAATTTAGGAGGTATATCGGACACAACCACGTCCATGACCAGATTCTTAGAAGGGATTTGGGACAATGACAAAACCAAATATTTGATCAGACCCAAACATTTCACTTTCCTTGAATCAAAAGAAAAAATATCCTTATAGGGCCTGGTGATGTCCAAACCCAACTTGTCCATGATCACCTTGGGCATGATATTGTGCGATGCACCCGAATCCAGCATGGTGTTATGAAAAGTCATGTCATGGACCTTGAGGCTGATATAGAATGGGGGAACATCTTTAGTATCTCTTGTTTCCTCCATGCACAGACCAAACAAAATAGCAGGCTGGTCATCCTGGACGTTCAGTGTGTCGGGAGTCTCTCCCATCTTTAGCATTTTAATAATCTAATCTCAATATTCTCCTTTCTTGATGAGCTCATTGAAAGAAATGGAGATTTTAATCTTGGCCATTTTGTTCTCAAAGTTAAAAGGGGGGGAGATTTTTTCTACCTCCTTGATGCCTGTCTCCTGGATTTTTTATAGCGCTTTCTTTGGAACCTTCTCCTTTGACTTTCCCTTTTCAGTCGCATCCTTGGTCGGTTTGTCTTTCTTTGGTTGGCTCGTGGAAGGGGTGTCCACCTGAGGTTCTCTTATGGGATTCGTCTGTTGAGGTTATGTATACACCTTCCTTCTCCTGAGGTTGTATTTCTTTTGGAACTGCATGATGGAATTGTGATATCCCTTCCTGAATTCCTCTGCTTTCCAAGACAATGTGTTATCAGTTTCCAACATAATATCATCATTTTGTCTCATATATTGATCATGTTCTCACTTCGCCAAGAACATGTAAGTGTCCTTGTCGTTGCAGTAGTACATTTGATCTTTGATCGTCTGATCAAAATGTTCATCCGTGTAAGTGTTCTGGAATGGGAGCCTTATTTGTTGGTTGCCTTGGTCTGTCTGTTCTCTATGTCTGATCTGCGGGACCAGACCTCTTCTAAGGTTCTGATTTCTGGGCTGGAGGTCATGTTTTTATCGAGAGGCAGGCTTGTTTCCCACAGACATTCTTTCCATTAGCTTCTCCATCGTCTTCATCATCAAGTCGAACTTGTCCTCCGAGGGTTGAGAAGTCGAAGGCTACACATCTCCTTGGGGTTTCTTCCCACTTCTGTTGAAGCTTTGTTTAATTTTTCCCAATGCCATAGGTTCACCTCGACTTCAATTGCACCACTCATCATGGAATCTAAATTTTTAGATCTTCTCTCCCTCAACAACAAGGCGAAATCGTTGTTGAAAGAGTCAGTGTATCAAAGCTACGTAGCCTCGGGAGGTGTTTGGACTTCTGCAGGAATTGAGTTGTAGAACCTCATGAAATGGGTCGAGAACTCTTGCACCATCTCCTCCGGTGTTCTCTTCATATTGTTGTATTGTGTCATTATCTTCAAAGGATTATTTTTGTCTTCCCATCTAGTAATGAATGATGTTTCAAACATAGGGAAGTCGAGGATGCTTCTTGCTAGGAGGGCCTTGAACCATTTTATAACCTCCCCCGAAAGAATCTGTGCGAACAACCTCATCTTTGCGTCTTCATGATCCACCTCTTCTAGATCAACAAAATCATTAAACCAATCCAGGTGCTTTTGGGAAAAGGCATTTCCCTCGACATCATACAACTTGATCCTCTGGTTGTAGTTATGGGGAAAATCATGCAGTTGGGTTGGCGGAGTAAGGGGGGCGAATCTAGAAACTATTTCTCTAGGGGGGTTTGGGATTTGCGGGATGTTCTGAGCAGGATTGTAACTTGTGGGATTTTGTTTGGTATCAAAGATCGAAACCTTTCTCGTCGAATACTTATGATCCAATCTAGTTTCTAATTTACACCTGAACAAGGTTTGTTTGAATAGGGTGTCAACGTTGATGTCGTCAATGCTTTGTGCCGCATCCTTGGGTAAAGACATGTTTATGTCTAGGTAATAGAACGGGTCTTGCGCCTGCTCCCTTACCCTGTGCATACGTATCTCAGGATCATACATGGGCTCTACAGGGTTCGGGTCAGTATTGCCTCTGGTATAAATGGTCTTCGAAGCCAGGATGTCCGAGTGGAATTACTCTGTGAAACTAGTCTCTTTTGTTGGAGTCCCCAGGGTAAATATTTCAGCCAATGTAGATTTTTGTCTCACGGTTACCCTCAGGGTTCAAAAATATATCTTTTTGTCATTCTCCCAGGGAAAATTTATTCAATTCCGTCCCCGACAACGACGCCATAATGTTGGCTCTCTTTAAACTTCATTTGGCTGAGAAAACAAATGAAAGAGGCAACCTACAAACCAACTTTGAGGCCAGAAACTAGCCTTTCTGACCTAGAGAGGGCTCTCTCTGAGACTTTGTCTCTGTACAGGTTATGGCTTTAAACTGTCGGCTAGATTTACACTTTATTACAATATTTCTGGTTCTATTGGCGAAATAAAAGCAAGACCTTGGGCTATGGAGTCAATTTAAGAAAACAATAGAAACAAATGACTTAGTGGCTGAACTTGAAAGGATAAAGGATAAATAAGCAATAGTCTTTAGTTAAAAATCATTGTGTGTGGCAAGAGAAAAACACATAAAGAAACTTGGAGCACCGCAGGGGATGAATTTGGAGTTCACTTTAGAAGAAACACAGTTGCCTAAATGGTGCAACTCTACATCACCACGCGGTGAATTATAGATTCGAATCACGTTCCTATTTAGACAAAAATACACATATGAATATAAAGAACACAATCAATCACATAAACAAAGAGAGAATACAATACATCAAACTGCCACCGTTAGAATATTTTCATCAAAGTTTCAGGACCTTTGCATTAAGTTTCAATCGAACTCGAAAGATAAATTCAATAGTCACCATCTACACTATTTTGTCAATCAACCCGACTTACATTGAAAAGATGAAATATATAGACTAGGGTATGCCACTCGGGCTACCTTGCTCTCTAACTACTATCCCTAGAAGTTAGGCTTTGACTATTCTCTGCTAAATGACTCTTCATATGAATCTTTACCAAAAATAGAAAACTGACTATACTCAATCGCACAATAACCAACGTCTTTGCCACAACAACTCAGTCATCAGCAAGCTTTCATCATTAGAGAGTGATGTGTCAATGCTTTTCCTTTGACAGGGTATCTAGGCGATCAAGTGCTCTTTCAGACTCCGGTAACCCATTGTAACGGCCTTGATTTCTATCACGTGATCATTTGTTGGAGCGTGCATATGGCATGTGACTGCGGACTATCGCGGGTATTTCCAAGATGACACCCCCAGTTAGGGGACAACACATTTCTTAAAATTTTCGCATGTCCAACGTACACCTGTCCTTTGTAATATTTGGGTCTCCAGTGTTTTGCGTCCTATGCTTGTTGTGTGGGTGTCTGTTAGAGTCCCTACTTTCCAGTGGAAAATAGGAAACGGGGAGACAAAATCCGCGCCACGTTGAGAAGACAAAAATGGAGTTGGTTGATCATGCTTCTAGCTTCATCTGTAGTTTGGACATCCCCAACTTTCTCCTGAGAGACCAGTTGCGCCTTTTAAGATTCATTACTTGGCTTTACATAACAGTGTTTCATTTCATCCTCTTCTGCACACTAGCTAGAGCCACGTGGATGTTTTCCAGTGTCGGTCCACATTTCTTGAAGTGATTTTCATTTCTTTCTTCTGACATCCTCTGTGCTTCACACATTTGGATGATTTTGTCTTGTGCTTCCCTGACCTGCCTCTTGATCCATTTCGGGTTTCCCTCTAGACCTTGTGAGGTTGATGCCTCAAGGGTCTTCGCTGCTAACTATTGTCTTATTTCCTGGTTCTCCTGGTACAACTCAACAATAGCGAGTTGTGCTTTCTTTAGCTATTTTGACAGTTCGAAAATATCTATCTCATTAGTGTTTATCCTTCTCATTCTATCTCGGGTTTCTCGATTTGTACCCTCGACAGGTTCCAGCCAAATGGCACGCATGATTAATTCTCTGGTGGTCAACCTTACGGGTGACTCATTTGGGACTTGGTCCTCCCCGATCTCTTTGTTCTTCCTTGGCCTTCCCCTCTTCCGAGGTATCGGATTTTGGGGAGCTGGGGCTTCTAATTTATTTCCTTCTTCCGCAACTCTTCCTATTTCCACCTCCGCGCGGTGAGATGTTACTTTTTCCACCAGTAGAGGGGCATACCCTTTGGAGTCCCTGGGGATGTTGGTTGTGAGTAGGAACAAATCCTAGTTGTTTCCCAATCGCCTCAACCTCTCAACTATCAGTAATTTAATCAGCGAGACATGATATTATTTCTTCTTCGGTTGATTTGTATAATCTCGGACGTAGTCTGCCATTTCTTGGAGGCTTTGGTGCAAGAAGAAAGGTAGGTTTAATGGTCTCCTTCCTGTGAAATGCATCAACAATCTGATGTGATGTGGGTGAATTCTGTCAAACCTTCCTTCACAGGTGAAATATTTCATGATTGCTCTCAGGAGCTTCCGAAAAGTCTCTTGTAGATATTTACTAGGAACACTCTCTTCGACTTTCCAATTCAAATAGTCTGGTTTGACGAACTCCTCGTAGCATAGCGCGTTCAAAGGAATGCCTCTAGACCACCTTTCACTGCATGGAGGGATCTCTGTGGTGGTTGACAGAGTTTCCTCTATTACCTATAAAGTGACTCCTGCAATTACTGCGCGAAACCCGTTGAACTTGAGTGCAAACTGCTCTGCCAGCTTCACGCTGAATCCTTGGATTTTCCTACAAAATACCATGCATCCGACCTATTCAAAAGATGCTCTAAAATCTGGAGCTTCATTTACCAACGTCAAGTTTTGAGGTTCGGGTCCCACATTTATGCTACTTCTCACACCTTTCCTTATATTATGAGAAGTTGTCATGGTGAACCGCACATTCATTATCTACACGGTGGATTTATCATGGACCCAAACGATAATATTTCTTGACCCAAGTTTGTGATGTAGTCTAAGGCAATCGAATTTCCATCCATGAGAAACTCAGGGCTCGCGGGAAGAATAACAGACAGAGCGTAAACTTGGCTGGTGAAAAAAATACATGTAGAGAAACCATAATTTATAATTGGGTAGGCGAGAGCTGGAATAATTCCAGGGGACACTGAATCCATGGTGACTGGAGGTTTCAAAGAAAGTTGAAGATTTTCGCAGCACATCTGTGCGACAGGTACACTTCGGGGCGTGTAAAGTACAACTGATAAGCGATGCAAAGTATACGTGATATGAGCGTTGTGATTTTTCATTCCTTTTGAATTCATAATTATCTGATGATGGTTATTGCAACTATCGACGTGACTTCTATTTAAAAACTTGCCTCGACTTTTGGCACGTAAAACTTTCTCCTCTGACATGACCTGACTCTTTGGGAAAATGCCTTTACCACTTATTTACACATGTTTTGGTTCTGAAATCCCTTCCCAACTCCAAGGGCCAATCGACCACTTTCTAACTTTGACCCATTTGTTATTTGGTACCTGACCTCGCATGGTTTGACACACGAACTATGGCTCGACTAAGACTGACTCTAACTGAAAAAATGACGGCGCTAATATAGTGCAGGGATTTTGCTGAGAAGATGAGGTACTTCACTAAGAAGAAATTCTGGGCTTATGTTTCTGTTGAGAGGGTCAATGGTCACTGGTTTGAGGGTTGAGGACAAGCTAGATGGAGCTGTGAATTTTAGCTCATGGAAGGAGAGGATTGTGATGCTTCTACATGAGTGTGAGTTGTGGGATATCATGGAGAACTCACAAGCGAATCATGTGACAGTGCCTACAGGTGCTACTCTCTTGGTAGCCTACACCAAAAAGAACATAAAGGCCAAATGAATTATGCTTGATTCCATTAAGGACCATGTGATTCCACATGTGACTAGGATGACCAATGCGTATGAGATGTGTGAATCCTTAACCAAACTATACCAGAGTTCCAATGAAAGTAATAAAATGGTATTGAGGAGAAACTGAAGAGAATTAAAATGACCAAGATTGAAAATGTTGCCACCTATCTTACCAAGATTACTCAGATGAGGGATGAACTTGGTGTTGTTGGGGAGGATGTCGCTAACAATGAACTTGTGAGGACTTCTTTAAATGGGGTAACCAAACAATGAGATGTATTTGTGGAGGGAATTGTGGAAAGGGAAAACCTTCCCAAGTGGGACCGTCTTTGGTATGAATTCATTCAGGAGGAAAATCAAAGATTTTATATGCATGGGATTTCATCTACAGGTAATGAAGAGGAGAATGTGGCATTTGTAGCTAAAGGAAAAAAAATTCCAAGAAAGGTTCCAAGGGAGGGAACAAGAAGAAAGGAAAGGGAAGAAAGACATGAGAAAAGTCAAGTGGTTTGCATGTCACAAGTTTGGACACTATGTTAGATGGTGTCCTAACAAGAAGAAGAAGCAGGTTGCAGCTTCAACTAATGTGGAGGAGTCTACCCATAGGTTTGAGAAGGAGTATTCATTATTGGTGTGTCTTTCCTCTAGAGTATCATCTAACAGTATTTGGTACATTGATAGTGGTGCTTCCCTCTATATGACAAGTGTTTGTGAGTACTTCACTGATCTTACAGAGATTGGAGATATTGAGGTGGTGCTTGGAGATGATTCACTAGTCAAGGTAGTTGGTAGTGGGATAGTATCATTTCAGAGGGAGTCTCTACCTCCCATGTTGTTGAGGGATGTCCTATATGTTCCAGGCTTGAAGAAGAACTTGGTGTCAGTTTCCACTATTGAGGATAGTGGATATGAGGTATTGTTCCATGATGGGCATGTTCTATTATATCCCAAGGGATCCAGTATCACTTCGGCCAAAGTGATTGGGATCAAGAATGAGAAGCTCTAAAAGATCATGTTTCATCCTGTTAGACCGTTGATGCATAATACCAACAAAAATGACCTTTTTGATTTATGGCATAGGAGGACGACCCATTTTCACCATGGGGCTCTAAGGATCTTGAGAGAGATTGTGACTGGAGTGTCAAAGTTCATTATAGAGAAATAGGAGGTGTGCAAGGGGTGTTCTCTTGGGAAGTACACCAATACTGTTTTTCCAAGAAGTGACAACAGAGTAGCAGGTATTCTTGATTTGATTCATACTAATGTATGTGTTCCTATGTCTTCTGCCTCTTTGACTGGTTTTTTGTATTATGTCACTTTCATTGATGACTTCTCCGAGAAGTCTTTGGTTTTATTCATGAAGAACAAAGGACAAGTATTGCAGTAGTTCCAAGAGTTCAAAGCTCTTGTCGAGAAACAAAATTGGAAGAAGATCAAAGTGTTGAGACTTGATAATGGAGGTGAGTATACCTCTAATGAGTTCAACGAATTTTGTGTTAGGGAGGGATTTAAGAGAGAAGTGGCAGTTCCTCACAACCCATAGCAGAATGGGGTTGCTGAGAGGAAGAACAAGGCTATTGTTGGGGCTGCAAGAGCCATGCTACATGATCAGGGGATATCATTATTTATTTGGGCCGAGCATTACAAAAATGCAATTTATCTGCAAAATCAGAGTCCACACAGAGTCTTGGGGGATAAGACTCTTGAGGAGGATTTCTCTGGGAAGAAGACTAAGGTGGGGAACTTTAGGATATTTTGGGTCCCTTACTTATTCACATGTCACTTCTGAGAAGAGGACCAAGCTAGATCCCACGATAGAGAAGGGAACCTTTTTTGGGTATAGCAAGACCTTGAAGGCTTTCTACATATACATCCCCTCTTTGAGGAAGATAGTTGTGCAACATGATGTGAGATTTGCAGAGGATAGAGCCTTCTGTAGGCAACGAGATATGGATAAGGGAGAGAAGTTAGCTCCTTAAACACATGTGAGTTCTTCACAGATCATAGTGACACAGAGTTCAGGACCACCTATTTCAAGGACTACTAGTCCACAGGTGACAGGGTCACAGGTTACTGGTCCTCAAGTTACTAGTTCACAGGGTACTGTTTCTCTGTCTACTAGTTCACATACTACCTCAAGATCATCTTCAACTACACACTCTGTAGGTGGTGGAATTGAGGAGGAGGAGTCCCCTCCACATCGTGATACTTCAGAGAATAGGAAGCCCAAGTGGATTTAGGACACTTTGAATGAAGCACAAGGTTTAATGAGGAATCCTAGGAAGGCTGTGAGGGAGAGTAAACCTCTTGAGAGGTTTTGTAGCTATGTTGCGATGGTGAGCAACATTAGAGAGTTCGATCCTTCCACTTTTGAGGAGGAAATAGGTCAACAAGTCTGGAAGGATGTCATCATGGAAGAGTACATTTCAATCATGAATAATGTTGTTTGGGAGGTGGTTCTAAAACTTGAGGGGAAGTGAGAGGTGACATCCAGATAGATCTAAAATATCAAGTACGCTACTGATGGAAGCATTAAAAAGTTCAAATCTTGGTTTGTGGCTCAGGGGTTCTCATAGGTAGAGGGAGTTTACTATGATGAGTGTAACACACTTAACCCTAAATACCCTTTCTAGGGATGGGACATAAAATTTTTACTCATTCAAATCATCTCAAATCATCTCTCTGAGGTCTTCATCCTCTTCTACTTGTTCATAGATTTATAATGACTGTTACCGTCTCTAATCCGACTTATGGTTTGCAAGATATGACTTTCAGAATTTATATGAGCGTTATTAGTTGGGGTCTTCGACATTTGGCACTGAATGCCCCTTTTCTTACTACACCCATACTCCCTGAAGTCCCAAAACATATCCACGTGGCCTTGGTCATTCGGCGATCAGATTTCAACAATCTACATTTAACGTCAATGTTCAACATTCGACATTCGACGTTCGACGTTGAGGTTGAGCGTCCCTTTTTCAGTGTTCGATAATTGGCAATTGACGTTGAAAATCCCTCTACTATATTACACCCCAAATATTCTGAAATCCCAAAGTCCTGGACTCCAGGAGTCCCGGTCGCATCACCAACCACATTGGCTAGGTGGGCACGAACCAGAGGAAAACACGTGGCGAGGTCCATGGGTGTCACATGTCCTCATTAGGGGGTGACATGTGTCATTCTCTAATAGGCATAATATGTCTACAAAACATCCATATCCTAGTGACATGTGGCACCTTAGTTGTGGGTCTACGTCACCCTGGATGACATCAGTGAGCCACATCAAATCTAGATAAACGGTCTTTCAAATTCCTTTAGATCTCACGATCGACATCTATCCACGTAGACCCATAGATCCATGGCTCTTGTTTCTTCGCAACTCTGGGCTTCAGAGATTATCAACTCATCACATTGCGAATCCCCCAGAGAGACAAGTCTCCAGACTATCGAATCTAGTGCCATGTTTCCTCTACCTATCAATGGTTGAGATTTACTTCGTCGTTTGTGACTTCGGGAGTCTTCACACCTTGAAGAATCTTGGCCAAGTTCCTTCAGAGTACCAAGACTCCAGACTAACATATCTCCTACCACCTGGCCTCTCATCCAAAAAGTTGAGTCCAACGAATGACATTTGACAGGGGACAAGAGGGGGCCACACATCGATCCATGGCATGTCCTAGCCGGTTGGGAAGTTAAGAGGGATTCTCAACGAAGTCCTTAGATTGACAGTTGAGAGGGATCTCGAAGGATCTGAGATCGATGGTCTACATCACTTTGTAACTTCGACATTCAGGGGTTTGGTGTATATCTTCTAGCTTCCTCTTCGGAGTTCAGAATCTGCAAACCATGCCCGATATATCACCATGTGCACCTATTTTTCATGGCCAAGATTTACTTCTGTTAGCAGAGCTTCGGGGAAACTCACGTGTCCTTATGTATACCAAATGATACCACTAAATACTCGAACTTCCAGATATCTATTGATCTATCGACACACGTCTCGCTATTCTCAATGGTCTAGATTAAATTTTTGACTTCGGAATTAGTTGGTTTTGACGTTACAACACCCATATCCTCCCAAAGTGGTCAACATCAGGCTGACTGCATCATAGATTTGATGGATGGAATAGTTCCCAGGCATCCTCAGATCTACGACCTAGATTAAATTCAGGCTCCAGGACTTCAGAGGATCCGTCTCCCTTATGAAGAATACCAAAATTCGTTGAACTTGCAAAGACTGAAGGAGTCTAGGAGTTAATGCCTGCACTCCTTCTCCAAATTTATTTCTCATGACAGACCTTGGATACTCCCCAACAGATCTCGTCCGCTCGTCTTCCAAATGAAAGGATCTTCCCTTTTTGAGACTTAATCTCATTATCCTTCCTGAGCTTTGTCAGTTCTGAAAGACTTAGGCACTAGTGCATGATTTGTGATCTTTATCTTAACCTTAACAGACTCCTTTTCCGAGGAGACTCACAATAGATGAGCGTGTCAACATGCATACGCAAAATTGTGTCGAAGGTCGACGAACTCACAATTCCTTTTCTTAAACTTGATCCCTACAGGGATCGAGTATTTACATGTACAAATCATATAGTTCCTTACTTGCTTAAATATGCAATCAAACAAAGATAAAGGGACATAGTCTAATCATCAAGAAAACATGCATATCCATGAAACATTCATAGGATATCCAACTTTAATTTACAGTTACAGTTCAATTACACAAGATATGACAATACTTATCTATTACAGGTTGCAACCAACTAACTGACCGTGCGTGTTCTCATTTCCACTCAACCATAGGCTCAAAGGAATTCATTCTTAGCGCTCTAGCCACCCTCATTCCAAGCCATGATATCACCAGGTAAATTTATGTCATTCCTCATAGATGCTCTCTTTTTCACAACAAACCTGCGAGGTTTATCAGATGCTTCCTTAGCATCAAACTCATGACCTTTATATTTCCTTCTACATATCTGAGTCGTGCATTACCCTCTGTGCATGCGCCCTTGTCTGGTGTCTCTCTTTCTCTCTACAGAGCCTCATGCCCTCCCCTCTACTATCTGCGTATGAATCCCCCCTCTCACCCAATATGGTTCTTGACCTATCTGCTTCCTTCTATCAGAAGGAAACTTGGGTCAGCCTGGGTATTCATGACTCTTTGGTACTTCAGGCTGACATCCTCCTGTCTCCTCATCCAGACCATGCCTCCATTCATTGGGGTGGTTGATCATTTAACCACTAGTCCTTTCTTCATTAATTTCTTCCACTCCTTAAAATCTAGAGGGGATTTGTTATTCCCAACAAGGGGGAATTTGGGGTCATTTGACATAATGAACCCTCTCTTATAGTTTTCTCATTCTTTCCTCTAGTGATATTATGGTCAATACTTCAAGGCTTTACCCTCACAGTCAATCATTGGAAATCTAAATAATACATTTACATTGTTCCCATGCCATAGCATGGTGATCATAATTAATGTTTAATTACAAGTTGGGGGAAACAAGGGTATTATAATCCCCTCCCCCTTAAAAATGAACATCGTCCTTGGTGTTCTTTCTCAGTAACACTAATCATGCCTTTTTCATTCAACTGCTTCAAAAGTCTTGACCCTCTTTCTTGGTCAGGTTCTTTTCAGACTCTTGGCCCTTGTCACATGTCTTCAATAATCTTGGACAACAAGCATATTAATCATAACTTTCATGCGTAAACATTTTACTGTTACACAAAATTCAAGAAAATTTCATAACTTAGCACAATACTCATATGTCCAGTTCGTGGATTTGTATCCACATGGTTGTCTTGTTTACTTGGATCATTGTTTTTCTTGGACATAACCATTGTGTGCATGATCCCAATCAATAATTTATAAGAATTATCAAAGTCTCCTCTTCCTTGATGTCACTCACCCTCCAGGCCCAGGCTCATGCATCCCCTTCTCTGCTATACAGTTCCTTGGGCGATCCTTCTTTCTTTGCCAAGGATTTCTGGCACAAGAATAATTTTAGAGACTTCATTGAGCCTTACCTTTGAGGAGTCCCTCAAAATTTCTCTGTTGAGGCATCCCTCTAGTTTGTGTTGCCACAACACAACATATTCTAGGTGATCATGGCTTGCCACTGTTTGACAAAAAATGTATTCCAATAGAGGACGAACACCTTTAGTAACCACTCACATAACCAGATCAAAAAACTGATGCTTTCACATGGTAAAACCCCTATGGGGAAACATCCATGACCCCAACCAACGCGACCACTTGGATAAGTTTATTAATGCAAAGGAAAAGATTACAGAGAGATTTTACAAGATATTTTCTCACAATCGATCATCGACAAATGACCCTCCATGCTCTTTAAATAGAGATCATGGACCAATCAGGTGTTAAGCCATGGATCAATGGCCATTAAGATCGAGGAGAGTATTAACCATCAGATAACTCTATGTCAGGAACATATCATGACCGTCGGATTTCCCAACTACAAATGCATACTAATGCATACTAAAGAAACACACTTTTACCTAACGACACATTAGATCAAGTAGATCTTAACTAACTCCTAAGTATCCAAATATCCTAACATCCCCCTTTAAGAACAACTTTGGATAGGATTGAAGGATTTACAATGGTGACATAATAGGAGAAGGAAGGAGGCATTAGAGCCTATCCCCCCTTAATTACAACTTCATGAACTCCTAACATAGATCAAATTTTGGAAAACTTCGCTTCTGTAAGAGACTTTGTGAAAATGTCTACAACTTCATCTTCTGTAGGGAAAAAGAGCACTTCAATAACTTGATCATGAATGAGCTTTTAGATGAATTGAATGTGTAGCTCGATGTGTTTTCTACCCTAATGTTGAAATGGTTCTTTCGTGAGCTTGATGGCACTCTGATTGTCGCACCAAAGGTTGGTCAGATGTTGCTGTTGGAATCCAAACTTTGAAAGGATCCGTCAAAGCCACAAGGCTTCCTGACTTGTATTTACTGTTGCTTGGTACTCTTATTCTGCTGAAGAAAGTGCAATAGCTTGCTGTTTCTTACAGGCCCAAGTGACAAGTCCTAAACCAAGGCTGAAAACATAACCTGCAGTAGACTTCCAATCATTAGGGTCATCGGCCCAATCTAAATTAGTGAAACCAACCAATAAAGGAGTCCCCCTGAACTGTAATGTATCCTGAAATGAACTGTACCACGGACATAGTGAAGTATCCTTTTAGCTGCTTTCCAATGGATTTCATGGGGTGTTTGCATATACCGGGAAACAAGACCAACAACAAAGGAAATATCAGGATGAGTATGAGTCAAGCATAAGAGGCTACCAACTAACTGACGGTATAGGGTGGCATCAACTTTGGGAGAAGTACAGGTGGTAGTAAGCTTGACTCCAGACTGGAAGGGAGAAGGGGTTGGTTTATAATCATCCATGTGAAAGTGATGAAGAAGGTCACAAGCATACTTAGTCTGGGAAAGAAAAATTCCTTCATTGGTTTGCAAAACTTGGAGGCCAAGGAAATAGTGCAAAAAACCTAAGTCTGTCATTTCAATTTTCTTCTTAAGGCTGGTTTTCACATCGTTTAAAAATTTCGAGTCACTACCAGTAAGGATAAGGTCATCAACATAAAGGACAAGGATTATGAGATGAATTTGTACTTTCTTGGTATAGACATTAGGATCATAATGGAATCTAGAGAATCCAGTGGCAATAAGAAAGCTATTCATTTTGGCATATCAAGCTCGAGGAGCTTGCTTGAGACCATAAAGAGATTTCTTAAAGCAATAAACAAGGATAGAGTCATTCTGGACATAGCCAGGAGGTTGTTCCATGTATATTTCTTCTTGAAAATATCTGTGTAAGAAGGTGAATTTAACATCCATCTGATGGACCTCCCATTTATTCGAGGTAGTAAGGGCAAGAACAAGGTGGATGGAATTCATTTTGGCTACAGGGGCAAAGGTTTCATTATAGTCAATTTCTTCAACTTGGGAAAATCCTTTGGAAACTAACCGAGCCTTGTGTCTTTCAACACTTCCATCTGATGCATACTTAGTTCTATAGACCCATTTACACATGACAAGTTTTCTTCCTTTTGGAAGAGGTAAAATATCCCAAGTATCATTTTCCATTAAAGAACTATACTCTTCATTCATTTTTGTATCCCAATCTGGATGACCTGAAGCTTCTGCAAATGTCTCTGGATTATGAGTTTCTAAAACTTGAACCAAAAGAGAAGAGGCTCGTTGGAACTGTGAATGTGTTTGACACTGATATGAAGGATCACCGATAAGATCACCAATTGATTCTCATGTTGAACGGACCCATATAAGAAGCGATGGAGTTGGTGTTGGTTCAAGCTCAAAGGACTCATCTGGAGGAAGGTGAGTAGGCGGAGGTGGATTTTCATCCTCACTGTCATCATCTGAAGAAAAAACTAGAATCGAAGAAGGCACAAACTTCAAAGATGACTCACAGGCCGAAGAAGGCACAATCGCCGAATTAGGCTCGCATGCCAAAGAAGGCACAAACACCGAATTAGGCTTGCAGGCCACAAGATTTTCATCAAATTTAACATCTCTTCTAATAATAATTTCATTACAATGTGTTTGAAGAAGTCTGTAACCTTTAACATCTTCAGAATAACCAACAAATATAGACTTCTCACTTTTAGTTTGCAATGATTTCCTTTTCTCATCAGGAATGTGAGCCCATGCTATACTGCCAAATACACGGAAGTGACTTACACCTGGTTTAATTTTAGTCCAATCTTCTTCTGGTGTTATATTTTTAAGAGCCTTTGTGGGAGTGCAATTTACGATGTAATTTGCACAGTTAATGGTTGCCGCCCAATACTTTAGATTTAATCCCTTAGATTGGATCATACAATTAGCCATTTTTTTTAATGTGCGGTTCTTTCTCTCAGCAACACCATTTTGTTGTGGTGTATATGGAACAATGTATTGCATTTGGATTCCCTGTGTAGTGTAGTAACTTTTAAAATTATTGTTCACATATTCACCTCCATTATCTGTTCTTAACCTTTGAAGTTGATGTCCAAATTGCTTTTACACAAGGGCATTGTAGGCCAAAAACTTTGCTCTTAAGTTTTAAGAAGTAAACCCAAGTATATCGAGAAAAGTCATCAATGAAAGTTAAGAAATACTTGCACCTAGAAAAAGAAGGAGAAGAAAGTGGACCACACAAATCACTGTGAACAAGCTGCAAAGGGCCCGAGGCGTGCCAAGAGGCACGTTTGTCAAAATTGTCCTGATGGTGGTTGTTGACAACACAACCGGCACAAACACCATCTCTGCATGAAACAAGAGGAAGATCAGTCACCATCTGTTGATTACATAGTTGTTGCAATGAGAGATATTTTAGATGACCAAACCGCTCATGCCAAAGTTTGCTCAAGTCATCGCTATGAGAAACAAAAACTAATGAAAAATATGATGACCCAAAGTTGTCAAACTTGTACAACCTGGTAATATCATCAACAATTCCAGTTGCAAGAACATTCTTAGGATCTTTTAGATCCTTGATTACAACTTGGTGAGGTGAAAACTCTATGGTTTTACCTTCACCTGAATGAGTGATTTGATATACTTATAGAAGGTTACAAGAAAGACTTGGAACACATAATACATAATTGAAATGACCATTTTTTACTTGAACTGTTCCAGATCCTTCAACACTGAGGGATCTATCATCAACAACAAATTTTTTCTTGGTGTTACATTCATTTAGAGAATAAAATATGTCTCTATCCTTAGCCATATGATAAGATGCTCCAGAATCAATAAGCCACTCATCAGAAGTAGAAGTAGAAGTTGTATTGAAGGAGAAACCAAAATCTGAAAGTACATGTCCATTAAAAGAAGAAGAACAAGTAGAATCAATATTGATGTTGTGCTTCTTCATCGCTGCTTCTAAAGCTTCCATCTTCTTGAAACATTTGGACTCATCATGATCATCTTTATCACAAAATTTGCAATGTCTGTCAGTCTTCTTATTTTTATATTTTTCTCCTTTGTTTCCATTAGGAGCGAAAGCTGTCTGAGTGGGTTTGGGACCATTATATTGCTTGTTGTTGTGGCGAGGATGTCGCTTCTTGGAATTCTTGGGTTTATCTTTCTGATGCACAACTAAGGCTTTGTTGGAGGTACCTGTAGTGTTGATTACTCCAAGTTGTACTAGCTTATCTTGCTCTCTAATCAAAGCATCACAAAATTTATCAAGATTGGGTTTTTGATAAGTTGTCCCTAGAGCCTCTTTCATGGCATAATCGGTAGACACAAACATAGAATATGCACTACCTAGCTTAGAAAGAATAAGATAGATGCAACGATCTTCTTCTATCTTTATCTTACATTCTTCACATAGAGGTCTGAGTGTTTTAAACTTAGATAGATATTCTTCAATGCAAGAAAAATCACTTGGACTTAAAGTTAGTACTTGATTTTCTAACTATTGTGCTTGAATAATATTGTGTTTACCAAACACAGATTCAATCTTTTCCCAAGCTTCTTTGGGTTTATCAATTAATTGAAGGTAGAACCTTAAATCAGGAGAGATATACATTCTGATTAATCCACGTGCTTTGTCATTCCTATTATACCATTTGTCTTTCTTATCAGCATCAGTGGGTGTTGTGTCCTTTCCCAAGGTAATCTGATACAAGCCTTTACTTCTTAATAAATCCTCCATATGGGATTTCCATTGGAAGTAGTTGGTGCTGGTAAGTAAGAGATTACTTGTAGAATCCAT
>JASDQU010736025.1:120467-157331 GCA_032191745.1 Picea mariana | reverse complement strand
ATTAAATATGCAGATAATATGGATTTAAAAATTGAAACTGATGATATGAATGAAAAGATCTCTAAAATTTATGCGGTTTAAAAAAAAATTGCACTTAAAACGGACTTCGAATGTGAGAGTTATGCCCTTTTTTAAAAAGGCATAAACGGTAACCAAAGGAGCACGTGGTGGTGTAAGTTGCTTTATGAAGTGACCCACTTTTATAAAGAGAAGTGGGGATCACTTTTACAATAAAGTTACTTCATGCAAAATAAATAACTCTAAAATAAAATATTAAAGCTACTTATAGTGATTCACTTTTACACTTGAAATGAAATACACTTTACAATTTTAGCATGAAGGTTTTCAAAAAAAGTAACAAAAGAGAGACTTGAACTCAAGACCTCTTACTTAATAAGGCAAATTTTAACCAAATGGTCTAGCAAAACATATTGTATTGTTTCGTAAGAGGATTGGGGTTGTTGTTGTTGACGGCCTTGGAAAGTGCGCTAAAAAAAACTCTTTTCACACAAGGAAAAAATTTCGCTTCTTGATGACAAGGGTTAGATCTTGGTTAGCTTACCCAGAAGATGCACCTTTTCCTATTTGTTTCTAATTTGCTGAGATCGCACAGGGCACAGAGAAAAGAGCATACGCAAATCTAAAAGTGTAGCAACCCGGAAACAATAATATCAAACCGAAATAAAACCAAAATAATACTTTGCAAAAATTTAAAAAATGCATATTCATGCTTTATACCTCCAAATCTAACTGTAATGGCTGTATCTTGGGCAAACATAAACCTTTTCGAGTGAAAACAAAAAGTATTCATGACTGACACGAGTGCTCTAGACGCAATGAAACAATCCTCTCAGCCCAGAAATGTACGGAAATGACAGAAAATGGAGATGAGGAAACTTAGTTTCACGATCTCGATCTACAATAGAAGCGGGTCTTCAAACAATGTATGATACCATGTTCGACAACATAGGTATTCCAACAAATGATGAGCAACTTCAGTAATCAATCACATAACCATATCAAATATCAACACATCGATGTTTTCATGTGGTAAAACCCCTATGGGGAAACATCCACGGCCCCAGCCAATGCGACCACTTGGAGCAGTTTATTAATGCAAAGAAAAAGATTACAGAGAGATTTTACAAGAGAGTTTCTCACAATCGATCATCGCAAATGACCCTCCATGCTCTTTAAATAGATATCATGGACCAATCAGGTGTTTAGCCACAGATCAATGGTTGATAAGATCGAGGAGAGTATGAACCGTTGGATCACTCTATGTCGGGAACATATCGTGACGGTCGGATTTCCTAACTACAAATGCATACTAAGAAACATACTTTTACCTAACGACACATTAGACCAAGTAGATCTTAACTAACTCCTAAGTGTCTAAATATCCTAACAACCACAGAGTTCTATTGTCCCAATCAGTAGCCTTCTTCATGCTTTCCATCTTGACAACCTTCACCTGTCCTCCTGAGACAAATCTTTTTCATCTCATCTGTATCATAGGTATAAATAAATTATGAGATATTATAATCAATTTCAAATTCATAATTTTCTTTCAAATCTGTCACCCACAAATTTCCAAATTCCACATTTTGTTTTTTAGATTTGTTCCACACAAGAACCAGATTCACAAGTATGGGATTTTTCTTACCAAAACAGTCTGGCTCAACAGGCAATTGGTCTTCCTTATGGCTTACAACACTGCCATATCCAAGACCCTTTCTTTCCGAAACTTCAACATTCCTTAGCCAAACAAATTGTTAGTTTTCATGCACACAATATTTTCATTGCATACTTGTAGTGGCTCACAAAAAATTTCATAACTGTGCATACTGACAATCAAATTCATTTTCTCAAGAAGGAAATACCATTCTTCGTAGTTTGGCTCAGCATGAAATTGGTCTTCCTTATGGGCTTATAACACTACCATATCCAAGACCCTTTTCTTCCTGCAACTTTAACATTCCTCAACCAAACAAATTGTTAGTTTTCTTGCACTTTGTATTTTCAAAACTATGCATATTAATAGTCCAAGTTATTTTCATCTACTCAAGGATACAAAGAAAAAGGAAATATTATTATTTACATATGCATCCTTTTAACATACTGAATTTTCCAAATGCAATTCAAATATCAAATGTCTTTAATCAATGTGCCAATATTCATGGCCACATCCACACCCAATGCACCCTTGCATTGATTTCACGTTTTCCACACTTTATGACAAGCCCCTTTCCATGGTGTGTTGGAGCTTAACCAACCTCTTCACCATATGTCTTATTCATTTTCGTTCATCATTTCAATAGGACTATGCTTCTGGCTACATGATGATCATGATACCAGATCAATACATATGAAACCAAAAGTTTCTCTTGAGTGCACCCAAGCATTCTCCTTTTCTTTAACACCTCTACCATTCAGGTAGAGTATTGGAAGGTCCTCCTTCCTTAATGGGTAGTCCATTACCTACCCTCTTATGCAATCATGCATTTCCTCAATGTATTTGATGCATTGTGCTAACTGAGCACCTTTATTCCCCATCTCCCTAGATTGGTCATTGTACCCATGATACTCTTTACTCTTGTATTTTCTTGCAAGGATTATAACTCATCTTTGGATGGCATGGACTTTCTCTCTCTATTATTTGTGTTCTTTTTACTAAATCATGCTCTACTTGGGTATCAATGACATACAACAGTCACTTCCAAATTATGTGCATATCATTAAGATAATGAAATATTTTCATAAGGAATTCTTACCAAATACCTTCATACCTCATGCCACATAGATATGAACATTCTTATACTTGCTCTGGCTGTTAGCACCCTCTCTGATATTACCTCATCAATGGTGCTTTGTGGGGACTTTTAAAGTCCGTTAAAAAATCTTTTAACAACAACCTTCTCACAGTTATTCTTTACTTGAGGTTGTTCATCATTGGCAACTATCTTTCTCAACAATTCCAATTCCATTCTACACATGATATACATCATAAATATGTTAGTCATTATGTAAAATAAAATACAAGTATCATAGATTTCTAGTCAATAAAATATTTTCACACATCATCTTTCCAATTTTCTCTTATCCCAGAGAATGCATTAAACAACAAGAAAGGAGTTAAGGGATTCTTCCCTTTTTCCAACTTCTTCTACACCCAGCTGATTTATTTCTAAGGCCTCACTGCCTTTGCTTTTTCAATTACCTCATGTTGGGATCTTCCTGCTCTTTTCCTTGAGTATCTTTGGTTAGGCCTCACCCTAACCTTTTTGGATTCATCAACATGCTTTACTAGAAACTTTTTCTCACAATGAAATATGAACCTCTGGATTCTGCACATTACCATTCAGTTATCAGAATGGTCAACATTCATTCATTAGTCTTCCACTCATACATTTTGTTGCAAAAGGAAATAAAGAATTATTATATATATATAGGCTTGCAGCCCATTCCTCAATGTCCATCAATCATCAAGGTTGTGACTCCGTTCTCCTAACAGAGTCCTTACATATTTCCTTCATAGGGAACTCCTTCAACATCCGACTTCCTTATTTCATATCCTTCACTATCTGTGATAGCCTCAACCTTGAGTTAGTTCAATTGTTTATCAAATATTCCATAAGGAATATAAACATGCATCTTTGTTATGCATCCAGATTATTAGTCCACACCTATACTTTGTTTCGTTAACTTACATCCATGATGCACTTAACCACATGCACAATCATAAATCATTTAACTTATGATCGTTCACAATTGTTCTCATGCATCCCTCAAAGGCTTAATCATTTTTCCTTTTGTCATGACAATAGAGCATCATTGCTCCTTTACTCTTTCATCTATTTATATTAGTCTTTCCTGAGGGAATGTAACACATTCCCCTCAAGCCATCATTCAAAACATAAATTTCACGACTCTTTAGAATGGAGTCGACTATTTATACATGGTATTGATTAAACTTTGGAAAGTGAAATTCTTGCTTTACATTCCACTCATCACGATAGTCATATTCTGCCTTTTGTATGCATATATTCATACATCGTACACATGCATCACTTGCACCTTTAATATAATTCATACTAATTGGTATTAATATCAGTATTTATGTCAAGAAACCTTGCATTGCATCAAATTCATGTAGTCAAGCATACACATACATAGTTAAACATTCATCATGCAAGCTCATTGCTTGTACCCCTTTCCATGTCCTTCATGGACATATCAAACTTCCAGATCCTTCTCCCAAGGACATTACTACCATTCTCATGACAAGTTCCATAGAGATATTGAACATTGAGTTTCCCTCTTAGTTAGGAACTTGCAGTCATTCACATGACATCCACCTGGCAATTTTGTTGGAATATGATAGCATTTATCTGTCATTCACATGACATCCTCTTGTTGACTTATTTTGTCCTGATAACATGAATCCTTCCGGTTTCTCAACGTAGACTTCTTCTTTTAGTGTTCCATTAAGGAATGTTGATTTGACATCTATTTGATAGATTTTGAAGTTTTTGAAACATGCAAATGCTAGGAACATTCTGATTCCCTCAAGTCTTGCTACTGGACTGAAAGTTTATTCAAAATCAATACCTTCTATTTGGGAATATCCTTTGCAGACTAATCTAGCTTTGTTCTTTATAATTTCCCCATTTTCATTTAATCTGTTTTTGAAGATCCACTTAGTTCCTATCACATTCTTGTTCTTGGGTCTTGGAACTAGTTCCCAAGTCTGATTATTCTCTATTTGATATAGTTATTCATTCATTGAATTTATCCAATATTTACTTTTGACAACTTCTTTAACTGATTTAGGTTCAATTAGGGATAACATTGCTTGTTCTGAGTCAAAAGCTAGTTTCCTTCTTGTTTCCACTCCTGCACTTTTATCTCCAATGATTTGGCTTTTAGGATGATTCTTTTGAACTCTTTTTTATGAAGCTCTTGGAAAAGGATTTTCTTCATTGTATTCTTCATCAGTGTGTGGTTCATTTTCCTATGTTTCATCATCATCTTCTTGCTGAGATTCTACATCATCATCCTCTTGTTGAGATTTTATATCATCATCTTCTTGGTGAGATTTTTGATCAAAGCCTTGGGATATGCCCTTTAGTAGGTCATATATTTTTACATTTTCACTTTCCACTATTTTTAGTTGTCTGAGATTGTAATATTTGTATTCCTTTTTATTATATGAGTATCCTAAGAATATTCCTTCATCAGATCTTGGGTCAAAATTTCCTAGGTTATCTTCATCATTCTTTATGTAAAATTTACTTCCAAAATTTATAAAGTGTTTTACCGAGGCTGGCTTTCCAAACCATAGTTCATAACGGGTTTTGTCATGATTGGGTATCAATTGAACTCTATTGATTATGTGAACTGTTGCATGGATTGCATCTCTTCAGAATTTGTCTAGAATTTTGGCTTCATTTAGCATAGTTCTTGCAGCTTCTTGAACTATTTTGTTTTTCCTTTCTACCACTCCATTTTGTTGAGGAATCATGGGAGATGAAAACTGTCTTTTGATACCATGGTTTTCACAGAATTGAGTGAACTCTTTAGAGGTGAATTCTCCTCCATTTTCAGATCCTAGACACTTAATTTTTAGATCTGTTTCATTTTGTACAATAGATTTATATGTTTTAAATTTCTCAAAGGCTTCTGATTTTTCTTTTAAAAATAAAACCCAGGTTAGTCTTGTGTAATCATCAACAATCAACATAAAATAATGTTGACCATAAGTGATTTTGGTTCTGGTAGGTCCACATAGATCTTTGTAAATAAGCTCTAATGTGGAATGATCTTTTGTTTTGAATCTAAATCTTGTTTGCTTAACTATTTAACAATGTTTAAAAATATAATCTGAAGGCTTAATCATTTTTGCCAGGTCCCTAACTGCCTCTTTTTCGTTCACTTTGATCAAATTGTCAAAGCTTAAATGTCCCAACCTTCTATGCCATATCCAATTTTCATCTACTTGGTTTAAGCAACATTTTTCTTCTTTTTCTATATCGAGGATGTACACATTGCTAGATGTCGTTGGGGCAACTTCCACTAGCTTTCTAGTGTCCTTTTTTTCTGATTTCACATTTCTGAGAATCAAAAGTAAGTATATGAATCTGATCACAAGTCTAGCTTACACTTAGAAGATTTGGTTTGAAAATTTCTACCAAAAGTACATCTTTTTCTTTGGTTTTATTATTTCCTAAATGAAAAGTTCCTTTTCCTAGTATCTTGGCTAACATATTATATCCAAAAGTTATGTTTCCTTTTCCTTTCTTATTTAACTTGAGAAATTTACTTCGATCTCCAGTCATGTATTTGGAGCATCCATTGTCTATATACCACTGACACTCTTGATTTCTCGCATATAATGCTATATTGCACTCTTTTTTATTTTTCCTCCATTCCTTTTGATTATGGGGAATATTTGTTCCTTTATCATATTTTGGCAATCTACAATCACTTGTTTTATAGCCATAGTTGTTGCATTTTTGGAATTCACTATTGAAATCTTGCAAAGGAGAAAATGAGTTATAGTTTCTCTTTTCTTTATTTTACTTGTTGTTCTTATCTCTTTGGAAATTTATATTATTGTATTTTCCATAAGCTTTGCAGTGTACGACCTTATGTCCAAAATTATTGCAAGAGTAGCAATATCCAATAAATAAATATTTAGGGGTATTTCTTCTGATGAATTTCTTTTGGTCATCTTTTACTCCAGTGGAGAGTGTTGATTTTTGTTTATGTGTAATAGTTTTCAATGGTGTCATATTTTCCTCATTATCTTCTTTTATAAATGAGTTTTTCAGAGCATCTATGTAGTTGATTGGTTTCTTGATAGATCCTTGTGATGTATAAGTTGAGTTTTGAGTGTATCCCAAACCAGTCTTGTTGTTTGGTGACCTTTGACTACTGAGAATTTAACTCAAGATATTTGAACTATTTTGAAATTGTGATCCCTTATTTACTTTCTCAATTTCATTTTTTAGTAGCTTAATCTCAGCTTCTAGTTTCTCACATACTTGTTTTTTATCATTAAGTTGTTGTAAAATGACTTCTTCATTTTTATTAGCTTCCAGGAACTGGGACTTCAAATCACTGATGGTATGTTCTGACTCCTTGATGTTTTTGGAAACTTCCCTCTCTCTTAATTTAGCATCTTCTTTAATCTCTAGAAGCTCTCTTCTTAGTACCCTATTTTGTTTTTTAGTTTTTCCTAGTTCTTCAATTACTCTAAGGATTTATTCTTGGAAGTTCCCTTCTTATTCATATCCTGAATTTTATCATCTTGAGTTTTCATTCCCATAAACAAAATCTCTGAATTTTCATCTTCACTCATGTCTGAAGAGCTTATGTCTTCTTTGGAGTAGAAGTTTTTCTTTTTATTATAAAAGTTCTTATTGTATTGGTTTTTGTGGTTGTGAACTTCTTCATCATTTTCCTCCTGCTTGGGATAGGGACATTTGTTAGCAAAGTGTCCAATTATGCGATAGTTGAAACATTTGAAACATAATTTTCCTTTATATTTTCCAAATCCTTTATGGAGTTTCTTTATAAAGTTGGCCTCTTCTACATCTGATATATCTGATAACTTATCATTGGTCTTTTGATTCTGCCTCATCTTTGTCTTAGATTCTTTAAAGTTTGTTTCATGTTTTGTTGATTTATCATTTCATGTTCTCATTTCATATGCTGTAAAAATTCCATGAAGTTGATCAAGTGTGAGTGTGCTTAGATCAGATCTATCTTCAATTGTAGAAATATTTGCATCATATCTCATAGGTAATGACCTTAGTATTTTTTGCACAACAGGTTTATCTGTAATTTCTTCTCCTGCTTCTCTAATTGAGTTAACCACTTCATCTACCCTATGAAAGTACTCAACAATATTTTCTTCTTCTTTCATTTTCAGATTTTCAAACTGAGTTCTATAGGTCTGTAGTTTTGCTTCCTTGACTTTGTCATCTCCTTCATATACAACCTCCAACTTGTCCCATAATTCGTTGGCTGATTTACAATGCATAACCTTCACACATATAGAATTAGTCAACCCTCCTAGAATTCCATTAACTCCTCTTGAGTTGTCATTACATACTTTCTTTCCTGCAGTGTATTTGGGTGGAGCAGTTGGTGTAGTGTAACCATCTACAACATATTTCCCGATATCAAAACCAAGATCCAACAAGAAGTTTTTCATTATTATTTTCCATAGAGCATAGCCTTCTCCATTGAACAATGGTGCTTTGTTTGTATACATTCGCTCTTGTTGATCCATCTTCAAGATCTACCTTCTAGTTGTTAGACTATGCTGAAGGCACCT
Organism: Picea mariana; assembly: GCA_032191745.1. NCBI lineage: Eukaryota > Viridiplantae > Streptophyta > Pinopsida > Pinales > Pinaceae > Picea > Picea mariana. Next base: position 148,987 of record JASDQU010736025.1, on the reverse strand, counting down.
TCTCTGATACCATTTGTTGGAATATTAGGAGGGGGGGTGAATCGGTATTACTCCTTTTTCACAATTAGCAGTTTCTTTTTATATTTAATTGATTACCACAATAAATCAACAATGAATTGTATTCAAAATAAATTATATAAATATATTTAATAGAAGTTACAAGGATTTTTAGGAACAGTAAAGGCCACCGATTCTTTTTAGAGAACCAACTCTAGGAGACAAAGATCCCCTTCTTCAAGGCACCAACCCTAGGAAGCACCAAATCCCTCGTCTTTAGGGAACCAACCCTAGGAAGCACCAACTCCCTTTTTTTTAGGGCACCAACCCTAGGAAGAAATAAATCCCTTAATTTACACTTAAAGGATATGAATCCTTCCATGCTCCTCCCTTCCACCCTTACTGCAAAAATATCTTCATCTTTCCTTCTTGGAATCTACTTCTTCTTTTGATCTTTTGATCTGGACTACAGAGACACTTTCTTCTCACCACTCTTTCTCATTTATATACTCTTCCAACTGGTGTGAGTTATGAAACAATGTGTCCTTTTGTTTGGACCATAGCACCTCTTCATTAACAATAATCTCATTTATTATTTTGTTAATTATTTTAAAATTAGTAAGAGTGCTTTTCGTAAATCGATCACAGGTATGGATCAATTTCCTTTTAACTTGATTCCATGTTTCTGCAAATATTTGCAGAAATCAAATTCTGTAGAGGCGTTTTCCTTCAAACCATTTACATGTGACCACATGCGCAGAACCACGAGCTTATTAATTTAATCATTGCTTCTTCTTTTACCCTTATTTCTCTATTCCATACGATTGCAGGTGGTGACCAGGCGTTAGGATAAATAAGTGCTTGATCACTTATCAAGATCGATAGTTATGTTTTAATTGTACGTCCAGATGGACGATTGTCATTCACTTCGGAGCTTTGTCCTTTGGGACTTCTCCCTTTGTATTTGTTTAATTATTTCGTAGCAAATTTCGTCGAAGTGCTTATCAGCAGTTCCTTTCTTAATAAAACTTCTTATGTCTAGGAGCTAGGACTGTGGGATTATTAATTTAAGTGATTTTCCTAGCACCTCATGGCTTATGTGTTTGTACCCCATGACTGGGGGCTGGAACCTAGTCCTCTCACAAGTGTTGATTCGATGGTTGGCATTGTTAGTCTCTACTTTTGTCTTGGTTTAAGTAAGAAACCCTTGTCCTAAACCCTCCTTACCCATCCCTCATTTTCCGTTTTTAGCTGTTTTAATTCTTTAGATTTTTGATATTTCATAGTTAGCATTAAAATTTTTGATGATTTATTTGAGTTTTGATTATGAAAAACATTGTTTAAACTAGAAGTGTCTCCTTTATGCAGTTGTAATTTTCAAATTTTAAGTTGTCAAACGCGCTACAGGAATAAGCCTATTCCTGTAGTGCCAAATAATCATGCCATAACGTGCGCCTGCTATCCCGATTTAGTTATGATAATGAGATCATGAGCTAAAAGTTTGTGTGTTCCCACGAGAATTTGGTAATCATCTCTAAATCCAACATGTTCAGAACATGATCGCTATACACGTGCGCAGGGTTCATTTCAAAATCCCCTGTTATTTAATGATTATTATGTGATCGGTTCGAGTTGTTCTAAGTTCAACCCTGCAGGAAGAAATACAGGTATCCATTCAAAACATCAGTCATATATCAGCAATTGCAAGAAGGAGATTCGAAACCCGAGGGCGTTAGTTGCAAATTTGAGTTGAAATGGCGCCAAAGCAGAGCGAACAAGTGGCCAAAATCGAACCAGAAGGTGCTGAACTCCTTGAAGCCTACCCTCAAATGGCTCAAAGATTCAGAGACGCCGGGTGGTTTGAGTTCCTCACTACATTTCAAGGATATGACGAACGAGTTTCCATGGAATTTTCTTTGAATTTCGATGGTCATGAGGTCGAAATAGGCAAGATGTTGATGTTGGTGACAAAGAAGACTATATCCAAGGCTTCCAGGCTCGTAGTTGGAGGGGAAAGATGGTGGAAGAAGGAACACGTGGTCACTGAGTTTGTGAATCAATTCCTCCTTCCAGATAAGAAGAATCTGGATTGGAGAAGGGGAATTCCTCGCAGTTGGGTCCGACCCGAATGGCACACTGCCCTGGTGGTGATTCACAGATACATCACCTGTGAAGGGACGTTTTATTTAATCTACATCTACCATATCAGAATATTGATGCATCTAAACGGTGACTATCTTTTAAACCTTCCTTATTTCCTGCTTAAAATTTTGACAAAAATGTCCAAGAAGGTACAATCTATTTCCACTAATGCCAAGGGCAGTTTGTTCCATCAAGTTCTGATTAAAGCCCTAGTCATGTCTGCCCTGAATGAACTACAAAAGCCCTGGAATTGGATCACAGAATCCTTAAAACCTGTTGCTCAATCCAATAAGTCAAAAAAGGGCAGAGGGAGGAAAACTGTTAAACAGAGTCAAGATGTTGCTGATGAAAACCCTATAAAAGATGAATCTTCTAATATCAAGGTAACTAAAAAGAGCAGGAGTAAAAGACCTAGATGGGAACCTGAACATGAGTTTCTTCCTGAGGAAGATTTCAAAGAAGTGACAGAGTCAAATAATGATCTCATTGCTCAAACTACAGTCAAGACTGAAATGCCATCCACTAGCAAAAAGAACTTTGCAGTCAAAGGAAAAAGGAAAAAGGGTGCGTGTGTATCACAAAAACCTCGGAGAAATTTAACCAGGGATACTAATAAGTATATGTTGAACTCAAAAGCAATGTTCAATCCTTCCATTAAAGAAGAAAACACCATAATCATAGATGATGATTCTGAGGAGGTTGAAACAAGCACCAGGAAAAAAGAAAAGAAGACTCCTTTTCCCAAGAAATCTGTCAGCAAAGGAAAGAGAAAATTTACACCACCTACAAGCCCTATAATGAGAGCTTCAACTAGATTAGCTAAGGCTAAAGAGATGGCTAAAGGCATCAGTGAATTCCATGAAGAAACATAGGATTACATGGAAGATTCAGATTACTTACCAAATGTACCTGGAGCTATGGATTCATCAAGTTCTGAAGAAGAACATAGCTCAGAATTGATTTCAAAATATCAGGTTAAAGCCAAAGAACCCAGTGTTACTTTAAATCTAAATGAAACTGCACCCTCTGAATATTGTTCAGGATTCAGGGTCGAGATAAGAACTAATAAGGAAAAGATTAAAGAATTTTAGAAAACCATAAAACAGTTAAAGAAGGAAAAGATGTAGATAGAACAGTGGAATACTCGCTAGCAGGAAAGAATTCAAAGTCTTAAAAAGAAGAAGAAGGAAAAAAGGGTGTTGCTTAAGGAACTCAGGGAAATCAATTTTAGACTTTACTGGCACAATGTTGTCTTAACCACAAAGCTCAAGCAGAAAAATGCCAAAGCCTCTGCTGCAATTTTATCTTAAAGGTAACATGAAGATTAGTTATAGTTTTGTTTAAAGATGCTCCAGGAGATATGGCAAATAATACTTTTTTTGATCAAGGAGATGCTAAGATTTTGATCTTCTTTACAGAGTCAAACAAAATCTCTATTTTGTAGAGTATTGCTGGCAATGTTTGTTATATCAAGTTGGTGATCTGTGGACTATTTTGGAAATAGTAGCTCATTTTTGAGTGACATAATTTAGGATTTGGATACTCTTTGATTCTAGTCATTTAAAGCTATCCTAGATAATATGATCTGGTAGTTTCATAGTTGTTTTAAATAGACAGAAGACATACCTTATGATGGTAGAAAATTTGGAGATCTATAAAGACTTTTTGTGGAGATTATTGTAAAGGCATGTATGTTCAATTGACACTTAATAGCAAAGGCATATGGATGGTTAGACCTTCTCTTTTCTACTCTGTTTTTTCATTTTTCATGCTTGAATTTATTATTCAAATTGCAATGCATTTGGTTCTTGAATGTTAATTTATACAGTGAAGATTTTGCTGTAGAGATAATTTTCAAGTAATGATTTCAAGCTGATACCCCTGTTTCTTTATAATATATTGAAACTAAACCTTGTGAAATTGACAAATTGAAGATTTCACTTTCTTTTTCTTGAATTGGTTTACTCCATCTATGTATCTATGTATTATTCAACCAATGGGATATGCAATGTTTTAATCTTGATTTTCATGCCCTGCTGTAAAGCTTGACCCAATTTTCAACCATTATACCAAAACCAAATCATAAAACCCTAAAAAATACTTTGCAATAAAATCAATGATGCCCTAGCTTGCCCTTACCAGTCAAGTGCAACTTTAGGGACTAACATTTTTGGCGCTGCTGCCAGGGAGCGAAGAAACAAAGATAACTTCCCTGGGGAAACGACAAGTTTAGATTCAGATCTTGATGGTGAACAAGATTTTGGACATTTTCTAAAGACTGTGATTATTCACCTGGCGACTCCTCTGTAGTAATTCTGGCTCCTAAGAAAGAAGGGAAAGGACCTAAAATTCCAAAAAATCCTCCACCATCAAATAAGAGACCAGTAACAAGGAAAAATCCAGATCCTGAGCCTGTAGCAGCTGTGGCAGACCCTGAAAAAATACTAAGAAAGCCTAAAGTTCTTCCTAGTCAGTCTTCACATTCAAAAGGGAAATTTTCTTCAGAAAGTTCTCAGGCAGAATCTTCTAAGATCATTAAAACCTAGGCAAATGAAGATTTGAAACCTGAAAGTGAAAATAAGCCTGTTGTTAAGTCTGATACATTTTCATTCCCAACAAATGTTTCAGAATTAAGTTCACAACAAAGGAAGTTGCTTATTGAGCTTATTAAACAGGAATTTCCATACTTGTTGTCTGAAACTGGAGATTTGAGAGTTCCCAGCACAAGTATTAAGAGTGAAACAGAGACTTCTGCATCATCTTGTGAATCTTTCTCACTTGAAGATTTCAGAACACATTATTATTATTTTGATAATCCTCTGTTTCTTAGTCCATTAGTTGATCAAAGTCCATAAGAGAAGTCTACATCTATTGAAAGACAAGGTTCAGGGACAATACATATAAATTGTAAAACACAAGGGATTGTTTCACCCACAACATCATCAATCTTTCTTATCCCCCAAAATCCAAACACGGCTAATATGGCCGCAGACAGAATGGACCAAATAATTACAGCTAGGTATGCCCCTCTGGTACTTCCTCAAGTCATGTATGCTTTTCCACCAAATGATTATATGCGATATTTGCCCAGATTTAATGGAGAAGAATCAGTTACTGCTGAAGAACATTTGAATTCATTTTATAGTTTTGCAGACAATTTTAATGTAGAGCATGTTGATGTTTGGATGAGATTATTCATACAAAGATTAGATGGGGAAGCAAGAAAGTGGTTCAGAAGTTTGCCTTCTAACTCAATAGCTAATATTATAGCTTTAGATGAGGCTTTTATAAATCGATGGGCAGATAAAAAAGATTTTTAGTATTACCTTACTGAATTTGGTGCTTTAAGGAGGAAACAAGGAGAATCACTTCCTGATTTTACCAAAAGGTTCAACCTAATGTACGGTAAAATTCCAGAGGAGATAAAACCTTCAGAGGCATCAACCAAAATCATATTTGCCAATGAATTCGATGCCGAATTTTCCTTATTGCTTAGGGAAAGAAGAGCCACTACCCTCAGTCTAATGCAAGATGCATCTATTGAGGTGGAATCAAACATATTAGCAGCAGACAAATTGAAATCTAGAAGTGACAGAGATAGAAAAAAGCAAAAAGAAGAGATGGCTTCATCTTCTAATTCAACATCTGATATTAAAATGGATGAAATGACAAAGATGTTGAAAACTTTGACTTCTGAGATGGCAAGGTTGAAGATGGAACAAAAACAACCCAATAGACCTGCACAAGAGGGTGGATATAGAAATCCCAATCAATTCAGGAGACCAAACAATGTACCCCAGATTTTACCAAGAGAAAGAAAAAATCAAGATGACCAAAAGGTATTACCTCCTTTTCAGAATAATGCAGTAGATGAGGAGGAAGATAAAGATGGTATAGAAGAAGACTCTACAGTTCACTTGGCTAATTCTGAATCAATCCCTTTACATGTAACATAGCAAGAAGATGAAGATACTTTGATTGAAAATCAGTTTGAGGAAGGGGATGGAGAGGAGATTGTCCAGCATGAACCCACAGGGAAAAGATACAATCTCAGATCTGGTTCTCAGGCACCTAAAGTAGACATACCTATTTCTACAAAGAAAGTCGGTACTTCAGGAAAGACAGGGGCAATCAAAGGTGTTCCTAATATTCAAACAGATCATTCATTAAAGCAACTTGTCAAAGATAGCACTGCTGATATAAGGGAACCAGATAAAAATGTATCTGCTTTCAATCTTGAACATGAAATCAACAAAATTAAGATTCCAATACCATTATTAGAACTTCTGAAAATAGAGCCATTCAGAAAAACTGTCCTTAAGGCTCTAGAAGCTCTAGCTAATGTCACTTTCTCAGATACAGTCAACCTTGAAGATGAAAATCCTGCTATTACTATTGGACCTCACATTGAAGACAAAGTTGATGCCTCTCCACCTTTTTACATTTCACTAAATATTCATGACAAGATACTGCACAATTGCTTAATGGATTCTGGTGCTTCGCATAATGTCATGCCTAAGGTGGTGATGGAAGAATTAGGGTTAGACATTACTAGACCATATCATGATCTATATTCTTTTGATTCCAATAAAGTCAAATGTCTTGGGCTTATGAAAGATGTGGTCGTAACTCTTTCCCAATTACCTATGAAGAGTGTGGTGTTAGATGTTATCGTGGCTGACATACCACCAAAATTTGGGATGCTTATTTCAAGATCTTAGGCTAAAAAGGTAGGTGGCACTCTGCAGATGGACCTAATCTATGCAACCATACCTATTTTTGGTGGTGAAAAACGGAGGTTATACAGAGAATTCAGACTGGATTATTTGGTAAGTGATCATGATAATCCCACTAATCACCCTATATATGCTGTAGAAGATGATCTGGGCTCTTCTATTTTTCATATGGATGAGGAAATGGCAAAGGTATCAGTCATAAAGTCAATAACTACAGTAAGAGACAGTGAAGATCATTTGGTTTGGAAAATGTATTTTGATGGGGCTAGTTCTAAAGAAGGTTCTAGAGCTAGTATTGTCTTCATTTCCCCTACCAAGGAGGTTATTCCAATGTCATATAAACTTGAATTTGACACCACTAATAATATCAGTGAGTATGAAGCTTTGTTGTTAGGATTGAAAGCTGCAAGAGACATGGGAATAGATGAGTTGTCTGTTTTTGGAGATTTTGAAATTATTGTTCACCAGGTTAGAAACATATATCAAACCAAGCAGCAAAGATTGAAACAATATAGAAATGAGGTGTGGGATTATATAGATAACTTCTTCTTGGCTTTCAATATTACTTTTGTTCACAGAGATTTAAATCAGCAGGCTGATTCTTTGGCATTTGCAACAAGCAATTTTAAAACTTCGATGTTTCCTAATCTGAAGTTTCAAATTGAAGTCAGACACAGACCTTCAATCCCAGATAATATAAAACATTGGCATGTTTTTAAAGATGATCAGGAAATTCAGAGATTTATGAAAACCATTGAGGAGTTTTCTAACATTTTAATTGATCAAGATGATGAAGAAGCAGAAGCAGAAATACACGATGCAAAAACTCTTGAAGATACTATTGTTGGTCACAAGATCATCGAATTGAAGACAAACCATTTTCCTAAGGGTTTGGTTCCATTAGAAAGATTGTTCGATCACAATGATGTCTCCAAGAAGGATGTTATCCAAACAGAAGAAACAGATGTGGAAGATTGTGACATTAGTTTAGATGCAAATCCCAGGTTGGTAAAAGTATCTAGGAAACTATCAAAACAACAGAAGGAAGCATATATTGAATTAATGAAACAATATTCAGATATATTTGCCTGGTCTTATGAAGATTTGAAAGTGTTTGATACAAAAATTATTCAGCATAAAATCCCTCTAAAAAATGGATCAAAACCTGTAAAGCAGAAAGTCAGGCAATTCAATCCTTTAATGTTACCAATAATAGAAAAGGAATTGAAGAGGCTTCTAGAAGAAAAAATCATAGTGCCACTAAGATACTCAGAATGGGTAGCAAACCTTGTGCCTATCAGGAAAAATAACGGAGAGATAAGGCTCTGTGTAGACTTCCGGAATCTAAATAGATGTTCTCTGAAAGATAATTATCCATTACCAAAGATGGATTATATCTTACAAAAGGTTGTTGGTGCAAAAAGAATTTCTATGCTAGATGGATATTCAGGGTACAATCAAATATCAGTAATGGAAGAAGACAAAAAGAAAACAACTTTTACCACTCCATGGGGCACCTTTATGTACGAAAACATGCCTTTTGGGTTAATGAACGCTGGGGCTACATTTCAAAGAGATATGGATATAGCTTTCATTGGCGAGAAAGACAGGTTTGTAGTAATTTACCTTGATGACATCACTGTATTTTCAGCATCAGATGAAGATCATTTACATCATTTGAAGCAGACCTTTGAGAAATGCAGGAAGTACTGCATATCAATTAATCCCAAAAAATCACATTTTTCCATGGAGGAAGGTAAGCTTCTTGAACATATTGTTTCGCCTAAAGGAATTAAAATAGATCCAAAAAGAGTAAAGGCTATTCATCTAATCAACATTCCAAGAAATAAAAAGTCCATTCAGTCCTTCATTGGTAAGATTAATTTTTTAAGGAGGTTTATACCTAACTTTGCAGAGATTGTCAAATACATCAATGATATGCTGAAAAAGGATGCAGAAATTAAGTGGATACCAGAGACAAGGGAATCCTTCGAAAAGATCAAGCAGGCTATTGTTCAGGCACCTGTTCTAATTAGCCCAGATTTTTCAAAGGAGTTCATAATTTTTTCATTTGCATCAGAAAATACCATAGCCGTTGTTCTTCTGCAAATAAATGAACAAGGTCACGAGCAGCCTATCTCATTCTTTAGCAAAACTCTCAGGGATTCTGAACTGAAGTATGATCTAATAGAAAAACACGCTTATGCCTTAGTGAAGGCTTTAAAATATTTCAGAGTATATATTCTTCAATCAAAAATTACTGCTTATATCCCAAGCAGTGCAGTCAAAGAAATATTGATTCATCCTGATTGTGAAGGTAAGAGGGGGAAGTGGATAACTAAAATCTTGGAATATGATATCACCATATAGCCTACCCAGCTAATAAAGGGACAAGGTCTCACCAAATTGATGACGGAATCCAATTATAAAGCAATCGGATTATACCATCTTTCAGATATGACATAGAACACTTCTGTTCAGATTGAAGAAAATGACTTACAAATAAACAACAAATATGCTTCTTCAGATTGGTATAAGGACATCGTGTTTTTCTTACTAAATTTTCAATCTCCCCCAGAATTAGATAAATCAAAATACAGATCATTAAAGTTGAAAGCTGTAAACTATTGCATTATTGATCAGACCCTATTTTGGAAAGATCCCAATAGTTTTCTATTAAGATGTGTGGATGAAAAAGAGGCTAAACAAATCTTTCAAGATTTGCATCATGGTGTTTGCGGAGGGCATCATCATTGGAAGGCAACTGCCTTCAAAATCCTGAAAGTAGGCTATTACTGGCTAGTTCTATTCTCAGATATTTTTCCTCAGGTCAGGGCATGTGAACCCTGTCAGAAATTTGCCGGAAAACAGAAACTTATATCCATGCCTCTAAAACCAATCTTTGCTCATGGACCATTCCAACAGTGGGGATTAGATTTCATTGGAGAAATTATTCCCGCTTCATCAGGGCAGCATAGATGGATTCTTACAGCCACTGATTACTTTACAAAATGGATAAAAGAAATTCCGACCCGAAATACTATAGACAAGGTAATCATGGAATTTCTAGAAGGATATATTTTTTCTAGGTTTGGCTGTCCTAAAAAGTTGTTCATTGATAATGCACAATCTTTTAAGTCGAATTCCATGCTTGAATTCTACAATAAATACAATATCAAATTGGTTCATTCTACTCTCTACTACCCCCAGGGAAATGGATTGGTTGAATCTTCCAATAAGACATTGGTAAGGATTATCAAAAAGTTGTTGGTAGAAAATAAAAAAACATGGGATTCTAAGTTGAAATTTGCTTTATGGGCTGATTGCATTAGCAACAAGAAAGCTATTGGGACATCTCCCTTCCATATGGTATATGGTACAGAAGCTATCCTTCCAACTCAATTGGGCTTGCAAGTTTTGAAATTTTTGCAAGAAGAACAGGAAGAACCCAATGATGTACAAAGAAGGATTTTTCAGCTCATTGAAGTTCAGCAGGCCAGAGAATAGGTTAACCAAAAAGTTGTTGCTCATCAGAACAAAATCAACGCCACATTTGATAAAGGAACCAAGAAAGATGTTTTTAATGAAGGAGATTTGGTATTGAGATAGGATGCTAGGAGAGAAGACAAAGCAAAACATGGAAAGTTTGATAATCTGTGGTATCGTCCTTTCAGGATAACCAAGGTAATGAACAATAACATTTTCCTCCTTCATAATTTAGATAACACTGAAGTTTTTGGGGGCCCAGTGAATGGGAGGTTCTTGAAGCATTATTTCATCTAAAGGTACGACAGGTTAGAGTTAGTACAGTAGGTTTTCTTTTAATAAGACTCCATATACCCAATGGACTTGTTTTTACAGTTATGCAGAGAATAAAAGATAGACAGTCACAAGGAAATAAATGAATCAGAGATAAAGGAAAGGCAATGGTCTACAGTTCTTGGAGTTTAGTATCAAAACTCCATCCCCAGAAGGAGCCAATGTTAGTCTCTACTTTTGTCTTGGTTTAAGTAAGAAACCATTGTCCTAAACCCTCCTTACCCATCCCTCATTTTCCGTTTTCAGCTGTTTTCATTCTTTAGATTTTTTATATTTCATAGTTAGCATTAAAATTTTTGATGATTTATTTGAGTTTTGATTATGAAAAACATTGTTTAAACTAGAAGTGTCTCCTTTATGTCGTTGGAATTTTCAAATTTTAAGTTCTCAAACGCACTACGGGAATAAGCCTATTCCCGTAGTGCCAAATAATCATGCCATAACATGCACCTGCTATCCCGATTTAGTTATGATAACGAGATAACCAGGGATACTAATAAGTATAGGTTGGAATCAAAAGCAATGTTCAATCTTGCCATCAAAGAAGAAAACACCATAATCATAGATGATGATTCTGAAGAGGTTGAAACAAGCACCAGGAAAAAAGCAAAGAAGACTCCTTTTCCCAAGAAATTTGTCAACAAAGGAAAGAGAAAATTTACACCACCTACAGGCCCTGTAACGAGAGCTTCAACTAGATTAGCTAAGGCTAAAGAGATGGCTAAAGGCATCATTGAATTCCATGAAGAAGCACAGGATTACATGGAAGATTCAGATTACATACCGGATGTACCTGGAGCTATGGATTCATCAAGTTCTGAAGAAGAACATAGCTCAGAATTGATTTCAAAATATCAGGTTAAAGCAAAAGAACCCAATGTTACTTTAAATCTGAATGAAACTGCACCCTCTAAAGATTGTTCAGGATTCAGGGTCGAGATAAGAACTAATAAGAAAAATATTAAAGAATTTCAGAAAACCATAAAACAGTTAAAGAAGGAAAAGATGCAGATAGAACAGTGGAATGCTCGCCAGCAGGAAATAATTCAAAGTCTTAAAAAGAAGAAGAAGGAGAAAAGGGCGTTTCTTAAGAAACTCAGGGAAATCAATTTCAGACTTTACTGGCACAATGTTGTGTTAACCACAAAGCTCAAGCAGAAAAATGCCAAATCCTCTGCTGCGATTTTATCTTAAAGGTAACATGAAGATTGGTTACAGTTTTGTTTAAAGATGCTCCAGGAGATATGGCAAATAATACTTGTTTTTATCAAGGAGATGCTAAGATTTCGATCTGCTTTACAGAGTCAAACAAAATCTCTATTTTGTAGAGTATTGCTGGCAATGTTTGTTATATCAAGTTGTTGAGCTGTGGACTATTTTGGAAATAGAAGCTCATTTTTGAGTGACATAATTTAGGATCTGGATACTCTTTGATTCTAGTCATTTAAAACTGTCTTAGATAATAGGATCTGGTAGTTTCATAGCTGTTTTAAATAGACCGAAGACATACCTTATGATGGTCGAAAATTTGGAGATCTATAGAGACTTTTTGTGGAGATTATTGTAAAGGCATGTATGTTCAATTGACACTTAATAGAAAAGGCATATGGATGGTTAGACCTTCTCTTTTCTACTCTGTTTTTTCATTTTTCATGCTTGAATTTATTATTCAAATTGCAATGTGTTTGGTTCTTGAATGTTAATTTATATAGTGAAGATTTTGTTGTAGAGATAATTTTCAAGTAATGATTTCAAGCTGATACTCCTATTTCTTTATAATATATTGAAACTAAACCTTGTGAAATTGACAAATTGAAGATTTCACTTTCTTTTTCTTGAATTGGTTTACTCCATATATGTATCTACATATTATTCAGCCAATGGAATATGCAATGTTTTAATCTTGATTTTCATGCCCTGCTGTAAAGCTTGACCCAGCTTTCAACCATTATACCAAAACCAAATCATAAAACCCTAAAAAATACTTTGCAATAAAATCAAAGATGCCCTAGCTTGCCCTTACCAGTCGAGTGCAACTTTAGGGACTAACAGGCGTTATTCCTCGACCCAAATAAACGATATATATTTAATCCTTACTTACCCTTTTACTGCTTGATCTAGTGGCTATGAATTAATACAAGGTTGAGATGGACGACCACTATTTACTTCAAGAATTCAGAACTTCGTCGTTTGGAACTTTCAACCTCTGCAGTCTTTCAACCTTCTAGATTATCTTTCTGGACCCAAATCGACGATCTAGATTTAATCCTTACTTATCCTTTTACTGCTTGATCCAATGACTATGACTTAATACAAGGTTGATATGGACGACCACTATTTACTTCGAGAATTCAAAACTTCGTCGTTCAGAACTTTCAACCTCTGTAGTCTTTCAACCTTCCGGAGTATCTTTCCCCAAAACAGATCAGATGGTCAATATTTGTTCTTCCATTAGTCTAACAATATTGGCTTGTCTAGAGGATTTGAACAAATCGACGACCATGAATTAATCTACAGGTGAGTGAATGATTCTCATTTACTTCTAGAATTTGGAACTTTGGGACTCCGGGCATTTGTTGATGGTGAAATTCTCGAAGTACATATTCCCAGAGTGACGTAGCTACATACATCACTTGTTTACATGGCACTAACCGAGAGGTTACCACGTTTCACATAAATTTGTGACTTACGCATACCTGAAATTCTAATAGCACCTTGACACTTGTCATCATTTGATTTTGCCATGTGTCCTTGCTAACATGGTCTGTTGACATGGATCTCCTGATGTGGAACACATCCTCCTTTATGAATTAATGTGTCCCTACCCTCAACTTGATCCAATGGTTGAGAATGCTCTCAGAGAATATCAATGATTAGGGATGATTGCACGGTCCTCAACTAGCATGAAATTTAAAACTATCTTCGAGTTCTGCAATGGAAACTGCTCATTTGGTAGTGACTGATGCCAACCATAGATCTATTGTCGGGTGACCATCGACAGTCGGTGTGGATTTCAAAACCGTAACTTGGGCATGGTTTAGACTATCTCCCAAAATCCACAATTTGAGGTTGTACGATTGTTGGAGGATCAACCACAGTTGTCGATCTTTGAATCGATGAGATTTGACAGTCTAGACTAATTGTGATATTGGAATTAACGCATTGTTTAATTCTTCCTTCGCACTCCACAATCAATCCCTGCCCTTGATCTAGCGCTTACAGATCCAATAGTAATGGTTTATCCCATGGGGATTTTGATCCTGATAACGTTTCTACAATGTGATTTCCCTTCTGAGCTTTATGTGCGTCATCGACTATTGACATCAATGACAATATGTCCAACAATTTTAACAGATGTAGTCATAACTGTGTTTCCCTTTCTACACGATAACATCTAGAAAGAAAACACTCTTGCCTCAATTTCTATGAAAACATTTCCCACTCATAAATACAGTCTGTGCAATTATAACTGTAATCACCTATCCTAGGGATAACTAAGGAGATTATGTATTGAGGCCCACAGGTCATAGACATGGAGTACTGAGAGCCATATGAGTTGAGCTTGGCCCTGGAGGGCCTATATTTTCTTCAACGCCTCCCATCTATCAACAACAACAACATCCATCTCATCATCCTAGTTTTGAAGTAGCAGTGGGTATTTATCCATGAGGTAATGAGTCCAGGTATCATGGTATGTGTCACTCTGATTCTCAAAAAAATTAAACATGTGCACTAAATTCTCTTTTATTTCATGACGCTTTCTTAGAAATTATGGTCTTTAGCTTGTCCATACCTTGGGGGGATGACAGAGTGCCCTAGTAAGTTGGTTCCCTTAGGGATGAGTTTCCACTAGGTGGGTCTATGAAAGCTCATCATCCATTCCTTCCATACTTACTAATTTTCATCATTATCCCTCTCATATTTCCCCTTCATTGGTTTGGGCATTGGGCTTTCCAAGCTATTAAGGGTTGTACCTTGCCTTGTGGGAAGAAGGGGATAAAGGCACAGAGGGTAAAATTAGCTGGAAAAAGTTAAAATCAAAGATGAAACCTTGATATTCTTTTCCCAGGGATTCCAAAGAAAGCAATAAAAGGATTCTCAACAAGAAAAGGGGACCTGTATAATAAAATAATACTCAAGACCTAGTTGGTGGATAAGATATCTCATCATAAGCTGACCTATTAGGTCCATGGGCATGTAGCGGTATGACATTTCCATCCATCTAGTCGCCAAACCAAGGTAGTGGCTCTTAGTGGTATAGACAAGAGAAAGGGGGTCTCATCACGAGCCAACCTTCTCATTTCCTTGAAATTCTTGTGGGTAACACTGTCACCATTGGTCACCACGTTAGGACAATGTCCTATAGCTATTCTCTTGAAAAAAACAATAAATAAGACAAAGAGTAAAAGGCATTGAATGGGCTAGGAAACAATGGCATCCATGATAAGGTGTAACTCTCCCTCTAGAGAGGCACCCACAGGTAAGACCTACATTTCCCTATTATCACTGCACCCCTTGGCCAAACATCCCCTACACCATCTCATACATTTACATGACCACGATTTTTCTTCACATGGGAAACACCCCACAACTGAGGAGGATTATCCCAATAGGAAATCCTGAGACCCTATCCAAACCTGACTTGTCAAATAGCATAACGTCTTTGAGAATTTGTCTGGTTAAAGGGGGGTTTGATGCACAAGTTTGGGTAACTTGATTGTTAAATGTGATTGACATTTCTATGATCCTTGTGACTTATGAGCCCATGGAGGGCATACCTTTTGTTGTTGTAGGACCATGCCCAATGGACAGGTACATATGGGGAGATGATTATTTTGGACCTCCATGGGGATAAAATCCCACCAGACGGATGTTGTGACCTAAGCCAGGGGCAGAGAGATACCAGAGGTTTGCACTAGAGAAAAAGGAGGGTGTTCCACTAGAGGCACTTTGGTAGGCCTAGACCTAGGGGGGTCTTTCCCTCCCACCATGACATTGGCCCTTGAAGGCCCCTTATCTCATCATTCTAAGCCTTCATGTCATCCAATTAGGATTTTGGCATGCAAACAGCTTGGTTGGAACACGTGGCAGCTTCTGAGGCCTTTTTAGGACTAACGTTTCACTTTGGAGGCCTAGAATTCCATGAAGGGGCCTAACGTCACCCTAGGAGGGGCATGATATCACCCCTAAAGACAAAATTAGGGTTTTGATTGTAAATTTTATGTAAAAACTGGATTTTCAATGTAATTTGGCCATGCCATCCTTTTTTGACCTAAAATGTAATTAAAGGTCATTGATATTATATAAATAAAGAGTTAAAACTCTCATTTTTTCACCATCTTTCACTCACACAAGTATGAGTTCTGAAATTCAGCCTCTTTTAAGGCTTATTGGCTGAAATTAAGTCGTGAGCAACTCTTGGAGGAGGTTGTTTTTGGTGTATTTTTGCATTTTCATGGTGGAAAGTCTTCAACTAGGGTTTGTGGATAGATTATTATTTATGAAGTAAGTAAAAATATGCAATACTTATTTAGTTTGAATTATTATGGTGCATTTTCTTATTCATTTCTAAGATTATGAAATTGCTAGTTTGAAACCCTAGGAGAAAATCACATGTTGTTGTCCTTTTCTTTATAATTTTTGACCTACTTGATTTTTCTAAGACACATCTACTTTGAAGAATATACTAGAGCCCTACCTTTGTAGCACTATAGTAGCATTGCTTCATTAACCTTCACACATTTTATTTCAAGTTTGATCTAAAGAAGAAGGAAATCGCTTGGGCCTAGGGTTACCTACTTTCTAGCAATTTTTCCTTCTAGGGTTTTATATGTTGAGGCCTTAGGTTACTAACACCTCAATCATATTCCTCTTCCTTTATTTCAGCTATTATCATTTTTTGTTTCCCTCTAAGAATTTTCACTGCAAACGTTGACCCATTTACCCTAAAAGGCACAAGTTCATACCTTGGAAGTGATTGATTGACCAAATAAACTCTTAAACCATCTACCTTAAGAATTTTACTAACTATTTCTAACTTTGGATTAGACTAACCTACTAAATAATTTGTTGCTATTGCAAAATACTGATACAACCATCTATAACAACAAATTTATATTAAAAGCAAGATCAAAAGATGATAATACATTGCCATCATTGCTTCTGACAATTACTATCATTTTGTCAAGTTTATGCTATCATTTCTTGTCATTTTTGAATCATTATTGAGGCATAATTGTGTAGTTGTTTCTAAATATATATTGTTGTTATAAATACTTATATTGCTTCAACTTTTATATCATATTGTTCATTTTATCAAAATTCTATTGTTTTATGAAGCACTAACATCATATGGTACTTGCAAATAACATATTTTCTTGTTGTCTTGTTATGGGAAGGTACACTTAAATATTATTTTCTTCGTCTCCTTAAAACCCTTGGAACTTTTGATCAGAGTGAACTGTGAGAGGGGTGGGACTTTCTTAATACTTTTTCCTTAGCCTTATTAAACCCCCAATCACTAGAGATGTCCCCCATGGGGTACTACTCCTAAATAGAAAGAGGTTTCTCATTAAGGTGACAGTGATAGGACATTCTCCTTGTTACACCAATTTAGTATTCACTGGACTTTGGTCTTGGGAAATTACAAATTGCACGATAACATTTTGGCGCCGTTGTCGGGGAACATTGAGTCAATATTCCTCAACGACACTTTTTCAGTAAGCCTTTATCCAAATCCTTTACTTCACAAAGCTTACCTAGCGACTCCACTGAGGGTGATTCCCTCTTTTCTCTTTGATGATCCCTAGAGGGATTATTTGGAAACTCCACTAATGACAAAGCCAATCATGGATTCTCAATTGGAACTGGGAAATTTCAAACCCTTAGACATGAGTAAAATCTCGGTATACCCTCGAAAAATGCCCCTGAGGTATGAAAAATGGCTCCCTAGACTCACTGGTAGTGATGGGGTTAGAGCTGACAATCACATGAATGAATTTTGGGCTTTCTTTCAAATCCACCCTATCAATGATGATGCTGAGGATTTGGCAATGAAATATTTCTCTACCAGTCTTCATGGCAATGCAAGAGAATGGTATGGTGATTTCCCTAATGCCAACATCACGTCTATGTATCATCTAGAAGAAACCTTTCTCAATTTATGGGGTATTAAATTGAAGGATATCCAAATGATACTAAAAAAACTCGAGTACATAAAATAAACTAAGAATGAGACTGTCAGGGAATTCTAGGATAGGTTTGAAAATTTTCTATGGAAAATTCCTATAAACCATCATCCTGAAGACAAATACCTTTCTTACCTGTATACCAATGCGCTCTTAGTGCATTTAGGGTTTCTCCTCAGTAAAAAGGGACCAAAATCACTCCATCAAGCTCATACAATGGCTATAGATATCGAGGCAAATATCTCCTTGTTCAAGGAAGGGCACCTCTTTACCCTAGATACTCTTAGTTTGGATAGATTAGTTTCCCTTGAGACATTTACTGGTAATTTCCAAGAAAAATGGGAACAAGTCATCAACCGACAAGCGATTGAGGAGAAGGATCCTAATGAGGCTTTCCAATCCCATGAGGAAGAGAAAGATACTACTCATTCTTCTGGAAAGGATAATAAATACGTGGTTAAAGAGTGAGACCCTGGAGATATCAAACACGATGATGAAGTATTGATATATGCTCCTCCCTATGATGAAGCCATTCAAGAGATTATTTCCCCTGCACAAGAAGAAGAGGATGAGGTTAGTCACTTTCCTTTTCAATTTTTAGTGACACCTTGTTCTATAATTCAAAAAGGGAAGAAGAAATAGAACCCTTGGACAAAACAATGATGCATGCTCTTCCATTTGATAAAGTTGTCCGAGTCCTCGAAGCTCCTACAAAAGAAGAAGTAAAAACGGTAAGTTATTTTCCTTTCCAAGAGTCTAATGATGCTTTATTTTATGATTTGGAAAGTGAATAAGTGTTGGGGGAGCCCTCGAATGTTTTAAGCCCTTCATGTTATGATAAATATGATGACTTTGTTGATAATATTGATGAATTCATACATGTCGGAAAGCATAAATGGGATGTGATTGGATATGATGGGGATCCCATATACGACATTGAGGGTCATTTCCAAAAGTTTCCTTTACAACTATCATATGAGGTTACCAAT
The DNA here is from genome assembly GCA_032191745.1 of Picea mariana. Taxonomy (NCBI): domain Eukaryota; kingdom Viridiplantae; phylum Streptophyta; class Pinopsida; order Pinales; family Pinaceae; genus Picea; species Picea mariana. The sequence continues at coordinate 130,117 of JASDQU010736025.1, read as the reverse complement.
AATTTTGACATTTGGCAACAAGGAGATGATATGACTACAAACCTTTTTCAGATACCCAAGGATGACCTGGTGTTATGTTCTCCTAGTGATTTTCAGTCATACCTTGAGGATTTTGATGATTTTTTCTTTGAGCACTTATTCTATGAAGAAGATTATCAACCAACATTATGCTCAGATATTGATAAAGGTGAGAAAATTTCTTTCCCATAGAAGGATCCTTACGACAATGTCTTCCAACTCCCTTTGACTATTTTATCTCGCTATGTCACTAAAGGTGTAGTTGGGAAGCATGTCCTTTGTATTGAGTTTTCTCTAGGGAAAAGTTTAATTTTATAATTCAAGGGTAGGTTGAATACCTCAAGAATAAGTTTTCTATCTCAATCTTTCATCCTTCCTTTAAGAAATTGTTAGTCATCCTCTAGGTTCTTGCTAGTCCCTTCCCAAGCCTCAGATTGTAAACACGTTCAAGGTAGCCAACCTTTAGACTCTTTGAGTCAGTATATTGAGCCTTTTACTTTTCACAATCCCTTTCTGAGATGGATTAACCACTTTCTTCAAAGTATGAATTGGCAGAATTATTCCCTTCCCACCTGCCTCCATGAGCTATACTTTACGATTTCCAATGATACAATACATTTTCTAACTCATGTTATTTTTGTGATTGACTTATCATTTTTTTGGTTTATGATGAAGAACATAGGTAGGTATTATGAGACATTGCTAGGATGGTTTCACTAGATATTTGACTACACCTAGCATTCAACCGACATGTGAGTACAGGTAAGTAGGTAGGCATTTTCATTCATTGTATATACCATTTGCATATCATGTTAGTGTAGTATATAACATCTACCAACAGTAGAAGGTTTCATTCCTTGCTTCAGTAGAGGTTTACTAAGCCTCTTAGAAATGGGTAAAATAGGGTTTTACCCTTTAAGGTCCTCTAATAATATTTATATGTGACTCGTACATGAGCCCAAGTAGGCCAAGTGTTGTTTCCATGCTCTGATACCAATTTGTAACACACTTGACCCCTAAATACCCTTTTTAGGGATGGCGCATCAAATTTTTTCTCATTCAAATCATCTCAAATCATCTCTCTGAGGTCTTCATCCTCTTATACTCATCTGTATCTTTCTAACGACTGTTATTGGCTCTAATCTGACCTCTGGTTTTCAAGATATGACCTCCCGAAGTTATCCGGGAGTTATTAGATAGGGTCTTCGGTGTTCGACGCTGAACGCCCCTTTCCTTACTGCACGCATACTTCCCAAAGTCTCAAAATCTCTCCACATGGCCTTAGCCATTCGACGATTGATGTTTAGTGTTCTACATTGAACGTTGATGTTCGGCGTTCAACATTCAGCGTTCGATGTTGAGGTTGAGCATTCGACGTTCAATGATCGACATTGAATATCCCTTTTGTGGTGTTTGACTATCGACGATCGACGTTGAACGTCCCTCTACTATACTACACCCCAAATATTCTGAACTCCCAAATTCGTGGACTCCTAGAGTCCCAGTCACATCACCAACCACATTGACCAGGTGGGCATGAACTAAAGGTAGACACGCGGCGAGGGCCAGGGGTGTCACATGTCCTCATTAGGGGGTAAAACATGTCATGCTCTAATAGGCATAATAGGTTTACAAAACATCCATATCCTGGTGACATGTGGCACTTTAGTTGCGGGTCCACGTCACCATGGATGACGTTAGTGAGCCACGTCAACTCTAGAAAAACAATCTTCCAAATTCCTTTAGATCTCATGATCAATATCTATCCACGTAGATCCATAGTTCCATGGCTCTCATTGCTTCACAACTTCGGGCTTCAAATCTTATCAAATCCTCACATCGTGAATCCCCTGGAGAGCCAAGTCTCCGGACTATCGAATCTAGCACCACGTGCCCTCTACTTATAAACAATTGAGATTTACTTCATTGTTCACGACATCAGGAGTCTTCACACCTTGAAGAATCTCGGCCAAGTTCCTTTGGAGTACCAAGTCTCCGGACTAATAGATCTCCTGGCATGTGGCCTCTCATCCAATGACTCAAGTCCAATGAATGACATTTGACAGGGGACAAGAGGGGGGCATGCGTCACTCCAATGCCTGTCCTAACTGGTTGTGTAGTTAATAGAGATTCTCAATGGATTCCTTATATCAATGGTTGAGAGGGATCTCGAAGGATCCGAGGATTGACGATCTACATCACTTTGTAACTTTGACATTCGGGGGTTCGACGTATATCTTCCAACTTCCTCTCCGGAGTTCCGAATATCCGAACCACTCCCAATATATCGCCACGTGCACCTTGCATTCATGCTCAATATTTACTCTGGTTAGCAGAGCTTCGAGGAAAATCGTGCGTCCTTATGTCTACACAATGATATTGCCAAATTATCTAAATTTCAGATATCCATTGATCTATGGTCACGCGTCCCTCTATTCTCAATGGTCCAGATTAACTTCGTGACTCCGGTATTCGGGGTTTCGACATTAAAACACCCCTATCCTCCAGAAGCGGTCAACATTGGGATGACTGCATCATAGATCCAACGGTTGGAATAGTTCCCAAGCATCCTCATATATACGACCCAGATTAACTTCAGTCTCTGGAACTTCGAAGGATCCATCTCCCTTACGACGAATACAAAAAAATTTCGAACTCGCAAAGACTCAAGGACAAAATTTTTGGCAAAAGAAGATCAACTATTAAAATGTCGCATTAGGGAAGCAATTTAAATCCAAAGAAATCCAAGCAACCTCAATAGGGATAATGGCCTAGAACTAAATGGAAATTGGCTCCCCTTGATAAAAATGAAATAATAACTAAGTAATCAACCTTATAGAAAACCCTAATTTCAAATTAAAACACTTTTAATTCAAACATTTTAAAATTTTTAAAAATTCTAATTTTTTTTCTACCACATGAATACTAAAACAATTATTAATTAAACCCAAAATCATTAATACAATCCTTAATTTTTTTTTATCTCAATCATTAAATTATTAAATAAAAAACCCCATTTATAAAACAACATGAAAATAATTCTAAAGAAAGGAAAAATTAAAATCTTTTAATGAAAATAAAACTTATAATATAATAATAACTCAAATATCCTTAAAACATTTGAAAAACTTTTGAAATCTAAACCTTATAATTACTAAACCTTTTATTTAAATGAAAAGAAAATTCAAAATTAAATTAAAACCTTAAAACAAAATAAAATTTTGAAATAACTTAAATTAAATTAATTAAAATTGGGGTTCTCTCTAGCTGACCCTTAGGATTTACTCCTTCCCATTAGTATTTATATTACGATTTTCTCTTCAATTATAATCCAGGATTCTTGTCCTGAAGATGGATCCTGATCTGGATCTGAAACATCGACAATTCATTCGCAACACTGTGGTTTTTTCGAACATTGTTGAAGACTCAAGGAGTCGAGGATTTAATGCCTACACTCCTTCACAAAATCCAATAGTCATGACAGAACTTGGATCCTCTCGAATAGATATCGTCCGCTCATCTTCCAAATGAAAGGATATTCCCTTCTAAGACTTAATCTCGCTATCCTTATGAGATTCGTCGGTTCTGAAAGACTTAGGCACTAGCGCATGCTTTGCGCTCTTTCTTCTGAGCTTAACATAATCCTTTTCCCACGAGACTCACAACAGTTGGGAGTGTCAGTATGTATACATGAATCTGTGCCCAAGGTCGATGAACTCATAGTTCCTTTTCTTAAACTTGAGCCACTACAGGGATCGAGTATTTACATGTAAAAACCATATAGTTCCTTACTTTCTTAAATACACAATCAAGCAAAGATAAAGGGACATGGTCTAATCATTAAGAAAACATGCACATCCCTGAAAAATTCACAGGATATCCAACTTTAATTTATAGTTACAGTTAAATTACATAGGATATGAGAATACTTATCTATTACAGGTTGTAGCCAACTAACTAACTGTGGGTGTTCACCTATCCACCCAACCATAGGATTAGAGTCATTCATTCTTAGCACTATGGCCACCCCTGTGCCAAGCCATGATATCACCAGGGAAATTTATGTTGTTTCTCAGAGATCCTCTATTTTTCACATCAAACTTGTGAGGTTTATGAGATGCTTCCTCATCATCAAACTCACGACCTTTCTCTTTCCTTGTGAATATATGGGTCGTGTTTTCCCCTATGTGCATGCACCCTTGTCTGGTGTCTCTCCTTCTATCTACAGAGCCTCATTCCATCCCCTCCACTTTCTGTGCGTGAATCCCCCCTCTCATTCCCTTTCTAGGATGGTTCTTGAACTATCTGGTTCCTTTTGTCAGAAGGAAACTCGAGTTAGCCTAGGTCTACAGGAATTTTTGGTACTTAAGGCTAACAACCTTCTATCTCTTCATATAGACCATGCCTCTGTTGACGGGCGAAATTGAACACTCGTCAACTGGAGGGGTAGATCCAGTCCGAGGTTGTCTAAATAACCCAAGACGTTTGGGATGATCCACTTCGACGGGTTTAGCAGCTCTGTTGGCCGATCTAAGTCTTAGGAAAGTGAAAGAAAAACTAAACTAAAGAAACTAATCTAAGTGACAAAACTAACTACAGCAAACTATATACAATTCTAAAATATATATACAGTTCACTAACTAATATTACAAAACAATCATTCTACTTATTTAAATGTTCAGCTATCAACAAAATTAAATCTTGATTATATATACGGCATTTACAAATTACAGATTTTAAATTGAAAACCTGCAAAAATCATTTGTGAACTGTCCTATGACAGCAAAGCTATTATTTTTGGATTTTTATAATTTTTATGAGACAAAAATAAAATGACAGCTATCTAAGCATAACAATAATATAACAATCCTAACTGTAAATCTGAACTATTGAGATGGATAGTGAGAGGCGTTCAGATTACAAGAAATTTATATATTAACTAAACTAATTAAATAACACTAACAAACTAACCTGTAGTAATGCTTTCCAATTTGTCCTGTGCACAGTATCTGATTCAGTTATTCGATGGGGGAAACCCGCACTCAATTTTCCACAAGCTTCTCGTAAACAAGAAGCAGCGACTCTCTTTGAATACGAATGACAAAACAAACAAGACATAAAACAACAACAATTTTATGATTTACAGATCATCACATTTAGATAAATCCCAGTGCGAAGATTTGTACATAACTGTTCACTTAACAAAGAATATAAACCTTCTGTTAATTAAATTAAAATAGAGTAATTGTTGTGCATAAAATGAGATACATCAGACATGGACAAAATTTAAATCATAACACATCAATCTGTAACAAATCTTGATATCTAAAGTAGTCAATAATTTGATAACAGATTAAAATGCACAAAACTTGAACGAAAGTATGATAAATTGAAAGCTAAAGCTGTTACAAAGCATCCACTTCCATTCGAGTCTGTATAATCATAAGCTCATAAGCCCATAGTATTTGTTCTCCCAACAGTGATGGATCCTTTACAAAAAATAATGAGTATATAAAGGCCACAAGATAAAACAATCCTTGTGGAAAATATCAAAACTGTTTTCCAAAAATCTGGGAACAATCTCCCAGATTCCTATTTATGCCTAAAACTAACATCCTAAACCAAAACTATGTAACAAAAGCATGTTCTAAACTGCCATAGCAGGTCCAATTCCCATTGAAATCCATGTGTACCTGTAGATGGGCAAGAGAAAACAATTTTAGATACTGTTTTAATTGTGAAATCAACAAAAATCGAAATTTTATGACTAGCTACAGAATCATATTGAATCAATTCAACCATAACAGAAATCTATGTGGTTTTATCAAACAAATCCTTTACTAATTCAAATCAAACAAAATCGTATTGAATCAATTCAATGGTAATAGAAATGTATGCGATCTAGCAAACCAAATCATTTATACTGATTCAAAACAAACAGAATCAAATGCTAATTCAAAACAGATAGAAATGAATGTGATTTGAGCCAACAATACATTTATTCTAATTTAAGAAATACAGAATCATGCTAAAATTAAAAAAAATCATACCAGCCATTGTGAAATCAAATCGAATGATGGTTGTAGCTACTTACACGTTTTTTCTTTTAAAAATCATATGTCCTGTAGATGCAAAACTTGCTGGCAGACTGGTTGAATATCCTTTGAATTAATCAAGGGTTCATAGTGGGAGGCTGAGTGTAGGACAGGGAAGGGCAGGTCGAGTGAGAGAGGTTCTGAGGCATAGGCCTGGAGAAGTAATAAACATTTCAACAAATGCACACATACCAAAATGCACCTTTCATCCACGGAGAAGATCTAAGATTTGACCTCTAAAACACGAGCTATAACTCTGTAATAAACCAATTTCTGAGGAAACCGACTGAGATGAAGGTAAAGGGGCTAATTTCGGTTCTGGGTTTTCAAGGGTTTGATCTGATTCAAAACCGTTTGCCCAGAATCGCCCACGCAAAAACGTATCTCTGGGAGGCAATTACGTGTTTAGCCTAAACAGTCTCCTCTGGCATTATCAAATCATAAGAGAGTCTGGACACCACGGGGTTCAATTTTCACTACAGGGGCCATAGGAGAGAGCACACAGTGAGCAGGATAAACGGTGAGGGGGTTGGACAAGGTATACACAGGACCAAATGCTCACAGGTTTCCCCAAAACAAACAGAGGTAGCCCGAGATACAAGGCAGACATTAATGCCTAAGTGTGCGAGGGTGGAGTAGGAATTGAAACCATGCAGATCTATCATGTCGGCTGTACAATGAACAACTCCTTTTCAAATCATAATAATGTATATCCAAAAAGATTTCAACCAAATGAAATATCAAATAACCATATGAAAACCATGGTGTTCATAACCAATAATTGGTCCAAATGTTAAATCGACCATAGCGTTTGTATGACTTGAAAGAAACCAATATATCCAACATTTCATCAAGGATTTAATCCCAAAGTTAATGCGTTCTATGAAACCATTGCACCAAAGATTTAATCAAAAACACCACACACCATTGCATCAAGAACTTATAATTGAAACCATATCAAAAATGCAAAGCGAATAAAGGTTTGGTGTCTTGCCAACTGTGTGACCATTATTGAGTTAGAGGTAAAAGAGCCATGATGACATAAACAAAAAGATCTGTAATAACCCAAAGATGATTTTAATGCCATCGACATTTTCACGGTTGCAGTCGTGAAAATGAAAACGAAAAGCAGGTGTGCAAATGCGCAAGATAATCGTGTCGTTTTGTTTTAAAGAATTGTGACGAGTATTGAGGGTTCAAAACCCTTCTGTGGGAAGCTTGTAAGAAAAAGATAAAAATGCAAAATGGCTGCCAACAATGGCGACACACTGGTAGAAGAAGTTATCTCTGCCATAAGAACAAATCCAGATTATGATAATGAGAAATAATTCTAACTCAAAAACAACCAGAAAACTGTTTAAACATTATCGTTAATCAAAGAATTCCAGTTGTGCTTTAAAAGATGAAAACTGATAATAGTCTTAAGACAAGCGAGTCATGATATTAAAGATAAATCTCCAATACTTTTGACAGAGCCACTGCTGCCAGCAGGCATCCATAGCCTCGACAGGGTTTCCATTTAACCCACTATGATATCTGTATCCTGCTAAGAAGTTCCAGATTAGAATAAAGGACATTTTAAGGTCAAGAGATTCCATATTTGCGAATTTTCATATACCCGACATTGCTTCGCTGCCAGTGGGCCTATTCAGTACCCCGGTGAAGTTGTCTTGGCGTCATGCATGCATTTACCCGCTGCCAGCAGATCTGTTCAGCATCCTGACGGGTTTACAAGCACTTCCCACAGCTCTTTTATGATTTGCTTAGTTTTCAAAGGTATATAATTGAGCAGGGTGACACTGAAAATTATGATAATTTAGACATATTTTTATAGACCTTGAAAGAATTTTTTAAAACTGTCCTTCATTAAGATTCAGAAATGGTTTGTTTACAAAACCTACCTTCGAAAGCAGGGAGACATCTTCTGAGTTATTCCCTTAAGGAACAGGGACATCGTAAGAAGATAATGGATGATCGTGACAGGCTTTACTTACAGATTGAAATCAATAAACTTCTTTCAAACAACAGTCTTTCCTCAACATGGCTATAAATTTCAGAAGTATATTACAATTGATGTTTAGACAACTTTTTAGCAGTCATTTCAGAGAAAGAATTTTCTGTTTTCTTTGTCTGACCAGTTCATAATGCAGGTATGTGTATTTCCAAAAGCAAAAACTGATAAGCGTAAAGGAAAAATCAAAACCAAAACAACAAAAGAAAAGCAAACAAAAGAAAAATATGTATAGAACGTGCATCTGGAAACCTCATGCAACAAATCCCTTGGGAGACTGAAAGAAAGTAGGAAAATCCTGTTTGATGGGAAAGCAGTCTTACTCGTGGTACCTTGGGTCAGGGTTGATTCAGATTTATTTATCTCTTTACTTTCCATTTAATATTTTCATGACGATACTGCGTTTTTTTTTAAATAAATATTTAACTAAAAGCAAAGAGAAAAAGATCAAGCGGACTTCCCTGACAACATCCATATTATGGTTCTCGTGGTGCGCCCACTTGCGTTCATGACTGCATTATTACAAAGAGAAATAGTGAGAAATAAAACTGAAAGAAAACCTATTCCTAAACCTACCCTAACTATTAAACAAATCAGAATACTACGTGAAGTCATGTTTCGAATGTAGCCATCGGAGTAACTCTAATCCTGCAATGGAAACAATATCAAGCATTACTAATAACAATGGTAATATATCAACAAATGACAGAAACATATCACACTTACCTTCATAATCATCATCTAAAAACAAAGTAAGCATGATCTTACCATTTCCTTGGATATTCTTGTTGTACGAATCCTCCATCCATTGTGCAATCTTGTCGTGATAAGGGTCATATTGGCATGGGCGAGTGTAAGTAGGTTTAAAAAACTTGTCAGGATTACGAGGAAATGGAATAACCATCAGCCAAGGCTGAAATGCCCCATCCTCCTGAAAATTCTCTAAGTGTTCATTAATTTCTTCACATGGAGGATCTAAAAGAAATATGTCCCACCTACTTCCAAGATACTTAGGTAAAAAGAAAGCAAGCACAACTTTGTCTTTATGATGAAATTTTTTTATATATGAATATTCAAGCCATCCTAAGATCCTGTCACAAAAATGGGGATGCAAACCATGACTTTGATGAAACGAATATACCAATGGGAAACTCATCATATGAGGATTCGTGCAATCAATTGGATCATTGGTTTGAATGTTTCCTTCGATGAGATTGATCATTTCAAAATGTGAAGTATAAACATTGAGGTTTGAGCTAAGTAAAGAACGAGCATGAAACTTAGAATGTTTGATTTCCATAAGATATAATGCATTGTCTTTTTTAACAATAAACTGTGTAAAATCATCTCGCAACATGTCCTTTTCCCATGTGAGTGATGAAAGTGAACAAGCATCAAATCCAAGTTTATCAATGTTAGGTTTGGAATTGATTTCACCAAAATTTAGTATATCGAAAGGATATGATTGTGGCGGAAAAGAGTAGTATGTTGTAGGTAAGATGTCAAGTCCACCAGAATCTAGGAAT
>JASDQU010736025.1:89695-112113 GCA_032191745.1 Picea mariana | reverse complement strand
TGGTTCTAACTCTGGCTTTGGATTTATCTAGTGGCTTTGGCCACTAGCTCTAGTTTTTCACTATGAATCTAGCTCTAGCTGCTAGCTCACTTATTATTGTGATGCAATAGTCTTCTCACTGATTCTCATATTTATGCAAACTCCAGGTCTAAACTCTACAATCAATATTCATTCCCATCTCTCTCAAACTTGGAGATGGTCCATCTTGGTAGTCAATGAAGCCAAGTCAAGTGCTATCCTATGTTTGATTAGTGTGACCCCAACATGTTATGCCATCACATAGAAATTCAATAATGGAATTGTGGTATGTATTCTCTTGTTAGGATCGATTTCTTCTTGGCATTGAAACAACCTTTCGGTTCCTAGACCTTATTACAAGCACGTCATGGAGTTCTCAAGAACACACCCAAGGTTATTCACCTTCGTGCACCAGTCTCCAACACATCTCCAAGAAGGGGTTCTTCTGAACGACTGTAGGTAGAAATTGGAATGGGTTTTCCTTGGTGGTTGGTAGCGACCCATTGTCCTCTTCAATGGTGATATAGACTTCTTGTATTGTTATCACTCCTTAGAAAACTTATTATTCTTAAGTTGGAGATGCAGTGAGGTATTTATCTCCATTATGCTTCACCTTCCAGAATCTTGTCTCGATTTCGTGGTTGTTGGGGTAAAGCTTTAGATGAATTTGCCAACACTTTTTTTCCCAACATCCACTCAAATTGAAATGGTGGAAAATGTTCTTACTGCTTCCACATGGACTGTCTAACATAATCCTCCTCTCCATGTGCCTTTGAGTTTATAGTTGAATTGGAGAAGTCTTCTTGCCATTATTTCCCTGAAATAAATCTAACTTATGGCACATGGATTGCTTCTCCAAGAAAGATTCCACCATATGGATCTCTTCCCATATAATGAATAAACCTCTAAGTACCAACAAATCATAATGTTATGTCCTCTCTTCTTGCATCAATGACAAACAAGGTATTCCTTATTTAATGTAGACCTCTTGGTTTTCTTCTCCTTCTTTCCTTGGTTGGTTATCTTGTCATTTCTTCTAAGTGTTAAAGAAAACCTAACCTTTTCAGTTTATTCATTATTTCCCTTATTCAATCCACCATAAGAAGGATGAGGTAATATTGATATTCGACCTTCATGTAATGCTTCTCTTCCTTCTGATGAGCAAGTTAATTCTTCCATGCCTTTTTCCTTCACAAATATAGTCTTGTTTTTTGTGGAATTTTCATTTCCTCCATTGAAAACTAGGACTTCATGATTTACCCTCAATGAAACTACAATGTCGATTAGGATGCATTGTCTTCTCTTGCATAGACCTTCTCCATCATCTAGCCCATTTTCCTTAATAGTTTGGACACAATGGATTTTGTATGTTTTTCAAATTTTCCAAAATTCTCTTGAGAATTGTCCAAAGAAGGTTATCTTACTAGAGTTGTCTCATTCATGGTGTTAGCCTCAGTCATGGCAATGGAAAGTGTCATTTCTCCTTGTTTATATTGGACAATTGTTTGGCATTTTTTCAAGGATTCCTCCTTCTCTGCCAAATCTTGTTGTAGTTAAGCCTCCATCCAAGTGATTCTGTCCTCCTTCCATATATCCATCTCAATGATACTCTCTCCCAAGTGAACAAGATAAAATTTTTCCTTGTCCCAATATGTCAAGGATGTGGACAAGGATCAAGGGATTCCCCCCATAGAATTCTCAAGGATGGAGAGGTCACACGAACAAAGTGGTCCTGCAAACCTGCTTCTGCAAAATAAAATAATGAGATCAACCATGCAATCAAAAGAAGACTAGCCAATACAATAAAAAATATATTCCATTCCTTTAAACCATCTTATAAGAGAGTGTTAGGTTTATTCAACAATAATGTGGTGACTATAAATGAGTGTACTAAGTCTACATAAGCCAATTCGAAATAGAAGAGTAGAATCCATATGAGAGAGCATAAGTATGAAGTCCTGAAGCATAACATGTCAGCATGAGGATGCAAAATTTGAATTAATCAATCAACAAATAATTAGCCACAACCTCATCTAAGACATACAATAGAACATCAGAGCTTGTAGCCACATAGAACCATCAAACACTTTACAATTAATGAATAGTCTGAAAAAAGTGTCAATGAAGCACCATAGGTCAATAAGCATCATGATGACATTTGAAATCATTAGATTGAAAGGAATAATCAATACCCATAAAAAATAATCATCCATCAATACAAAACCCCCAACTCCCTCAAAGTAGGAAAAGAGATAGTATTAGGCTCAAGCAGTAGAGGATTAAGAAATAGGATTATAATTTTAGTAGGGGGTCCCTTTCTTTTCGCTTGTATAGGAACAAGTAAAGGGGGGTTTGTTGCGGCCACAACACATATGCACCATATCCAAGATTTGTTCCTTCTACTACGTGTTCCCCCTTAGTTTCAAGTACTTGTATATTCCTTGGATCTTCCTTATCGTGTTCTTCTTTAGAAACATTATAACATTCTAGTAATTCATGAATAGTCAGAGAAGCTTTGTGTTCACTACACATAGGTACTACCTCCATTGGCCCTTCCTGTAAAAATATCTTGTTTCTAATGACCTGTAAGGTTGCATTTACTAATGGAGATTCATGTTCAAAAGTAAATGTTACCTTAAACCTCCGAGTTAGCTCATCCCATTTTGTTATTTCTCTATGCATTTCTAGTTCCAAGTACATGTTCTTCGGAATTGTATCTAGTGTATGTATAAAACTGCACATCTATTCCTTCTTCAGGATCAAACTCCATATGTCTCTTCACTGCTCAAAATCATCTGTTGCATCACTTACCCCTGTATACTTCTGCAAAATATACTCAACCTTGGTACCAAATCTAACTTGCATCAAGATCCTACATTGTTTTCAGTCTTCTATTACTTATTTTTGTGCATCCCACCATCTAGTTGGAGTGGCCTTCAAGACAACATCTACTGCCAACACTCTTTGATGTTTGGATATCTGCAACTCAAATTTTTGTATGAAATATTCTATGCCATTCAGACCATCATAATTAGGTGGGTCACATAGCTCCATTCCAATCCAGCACAATGATTGAGCAATGCGGGCACATCATCTATTTGATACTTCATGCATCCTCTGTTTCCAATGTTCTGGACCTTCCTTTGATTCTGACACACATGAGATAATGCTTCTCCAACTTAGTGCATCATCTTTAGTAGGGATAACATAGTCATCCATTCATGCAGTCATATTATACAAATTGTCAATTTTGTTCCCTCTAGTTGGTTCGATATACCTCTTTCCTTCTGTCGGATCCAATGGTGTAGTAACCTTCAAGTCTCCTACCTCAAATATCATTTCCCTCCTTTTTAGGGTAATAATTTTCTAATTTTCAAAGGAAACTTTTAACCCCATTAGTATTGGATATGGTTGATTATCATCCACAATATCATTGACTTAAAAATCTTTTACATTGCACACCCCATCGATATTCACATGTATCCCTGTCAATTGGTTAATTGATACTATCTTGTGTTGGTTTTCCAATCTTAACTAGACATGAGACCATATTAAGTTGGGTTTCCCCATCATTTCCCAAGTTTTCTTTGGTAACACATTTACATTGGAACCCATGTCTAAAATGACGTTGTCCACAACATATTCCCCAGTGTGCTCACTTAATATGAACTTTATGTTGATTATCTTTTTACGCAATACCTGATTCTCTACCCTCTGTATTGCAGGTATTTCCCTTTCTTGTGTGAAATGATAAATCATTTCACATAATGCATTCAACATATTTTCATCTTTTGTCAATTCTATGCAACTTCTTAGCAACTCTCTTAGAGTACTTACCTTCTCAAGCAAATTTTCTGGTATAGTACGATCATATACAGGAGGCGCAGATGATGTGGATGCTACCCAATATGGTCATAGTATCTCTTTCTTTACCCTCTAACACTTCTCCATTTCTTGTTTAGGGTCAAATTTTGGCATAGGCCATTTTGATTTCCTCACCCATTTCTCAACCTGCCTTCCTCCATTTGTCATATCAGCCCCTGTTCTAGATCCTCTTCATGTAACAATTGTTATTCTAGGTCCTTCATTGTGGTTCTCAACTGATATATTTTGTACGTTATGATTCTGTTTTTGGTTTTGATTCCCTCTTTCCTGCCACTTCACAAGTAGTTGAGGGTAGTCTTCTATCGCATGATTCAATTCTCTACAATATGTGCAAGTTGTGTAAGGATTCAGGCAGTCACGAGCTAAGTGTCCTGATTGATTACAATTGTAACATGTTATTGGTCCTCTACCTCCTTTTCCAAAATTTCCTCTTCCTCGACCTCTACCAAATACTCCTCAATTTCCTGTATTAAATCCTCTCTGGTTGTTATACTTTGGACCATCTCCTTTTGTTGCAACATTTTCCTCTTGAATTCTATACATATCTAAAGTGTTCTCTCTCATTAAATTAAATGTGCAACAATACTTCTCTTCATGCCCAAATGAATTGAAAAAGTTACAAAATACATTCCTTGGCGTACTCTGGTATTTTTTTTAGTACTGGACACTTAGTCAGATGATATCTCTATTTCTTACATATTTCACAGTATCCCCTACCTAGTAGTGGATTCGGTGCTTTAGTCAAAAAATACTATGAAACAATGGGGCATTCATCCTTATGGTGGCTTTCAATCTTACACTTGGTACACTAGACTTGTTCTCTTTTATCCTTCCCTTTTGTAATCTCTTCTAATTGAATTGTTAAGGAAAATAACTATGTCTGGACTTGGACTTGTGCCATCCCCTTGCCATCCACTACGGGAGATGCTTACAGTTTCATTACAATCTCAAAATCTTCAATATGTGATGTAACCTTCGGTTGAATCAACGACCCGCAAATGTGTGGTAGTAGTCCTACAATAAACCATTATTGGTTTTGTTGATCAAGGATATGGAATGTCAATCTACCCATCAAATCCTTAAATCTTTGATCATAGTCCCAAAGTGACTCATTCTACACTTGTTTGATTTCTTTCAATTCTATAATGTACTGCAACTCAGATTTTGGCTTCTTGAACTCTTTCAACAATGCTTGCCTTATTTTTGCTAAATTCCTTACTTGTCCCACAGGTGTGGTACTCTACAGTTTCATATACTAGACTAATGTGTAACCTCTAAATGTTTTTTCCAACTGCGCAATATTTACAGCCTCGTCTTGGACATTCTTTGCATCCCAAATTGTTTCACATACAAATAGATGTTGTTCTAGTTCCTCCAACCCAACTCCCTAGAAACTCAGGTAGTCTCAATGTGTTGTCTAACCCTGCCATGTTGTTTTTTGTAGTACCCCCCCTTGGTGATGTTGATTTCCTATGACTTGAGGTATTTCCTCCACTTCTCTAACTCGATGCACTACTCCCACTATTCTGACTTCCTTTGATAACTATTCGTGATTTTGACAAATATTCAACTATTACCTCATATTTAGGTGATGCACATGGGGCCATGGAATTGACATAGGATCCAGTCTAAGTAGGACTTAACAACTCTTTTATTTTAGGAATGAACTAAGAATACTCTTCCTCTCCTTCTATGTGAGATATTTCTACAATCTCGACTATTGTGCAACGTTCTCTCCTCTCAAACTAACTGTGCAAATCTCCTTTCTCATCCCTAGTCTTCAACCTCTTTTACCTTCTTCCACTACGCACTACTCCAAACTCATCTTCCTCTTCTGATACACCTTCTTCATTTCTCTACATCCTTATTCCCTCCCTTCCTTCTTCATTTCTTCCTTTATTCTTTCCTACCTTCATACTATCCTTTGGTCATCCCCCAGATCCCCATGTACATGAATCCCCTTAACAATCAGACTCCATCATCATCACACATTTGTCGCACAACAACATATTTATCCAAGTACCCAATGATTTCATAAACCTCTCACATAGGCCTTTAAATAAATCCTTCTATGAAACACTATATGACTATGTACAATCTATTAAAAATTCAGTAATATAACCCCCCAGTATGTTGTTCAACCATAAATCAACTGCATGGGAAGTCTTATTACTTACAGAGTCCAACTATCTTACCAACTTAGGAGTCCATTTCCTTAGTACTGCAATTTGGTACCTTCTGGTATTCTCCACTAATCCATCTAACCACATAGTTAAGATAATCGAAAATTCACCAAATAAAATCTCATCCAGCTTTGTGTACACATACATTTTCATCCATTGCGCATCGCTCATATGAGGGTTTCTATTCTCTTTCCTAGAAAATTCTTGTTACTTTCTTTCTAGGAATTCGGTGATCTACTTCTTATTCAACCTCCAAAACATTCCCTCAATCACATATTTCAAGTCTCGGCAATAGAACCATTTGTTGGTGCATGATTATAATACCCTAGGTTCAGTTTATTCTACTGACAAACCCTATAGATACAGACCCTTTCAACATCACCTGCATGCAAGTGAAGTCTCACCTGGTGCATCTATTGGGGCTACACAAACCAAGTTTCTAAAGGGACAAGGGGATGAGAGTTTATCATCATATTCATTCCTACTTATCTACCATGTGCATTGTATTCTTTGTCCCTTTTCCCTTGATCAATTAGTAAACATTAATTATGCAGCACCATTGTGACACATATTGCAAAAATAGACTATTCACTGTAACATTCATCTTTACTGCACATCAATCAACTAATAAAAAGATCCATATCTAGTTATGCATAAATAGAACATCCATGAACAAACACATAAAAATACATTCATACATAGAGTTTTAACATGGTTCACCCAATCCTTGGGCTACATCCACAACGTCTGCCTTCTTTATTATTCTTTGTGCAATCATCTCAGGCTTGTGCATTGTGCTTATAATAGATATATCATGATATCCTTCCCCATACTTCCCAGTTTCTCTGCAATGCAAGCCTCTTCCCTGCAAAACCTCCCTAAACCTCCAAACATAGACTCTCTCTCATTCTTAATCTATCATCAGCTCAACGTTCAACACAACTTCAACCTCCTATTCACTCGACATCAATGACCTATCCTACCCAAACCATTACATATTTATACATATAATTTAGGGCTCAAAACCTTATTCTCTTATCCCCCATTGTTCAGGCGTGCTTTTCCTTTATTTGTGTGTGCATGTTGCTTTTACATTTGTAACTGTTGTTCTTCCTGCTTTTGCGCGTCTACCTGCTTTTGTGCGCACCCTCAAAACTTAATTATTTGAAATTCCTATCCAACACCTTCTGTAACATCCCCAGCCACCCAAGCCAGGCCATGCTACTCCACAAAAATCTTTCATTCTCTGATACCATACTGTAACATACCCATCATCCAATTGAGTTATGCCACATAAAATTTTCAAACTACATGTAATTAAAACATATACACACAGAACTCTTGCGAAACTTTATATATAAATGTAAATAGACAAATACATTCTGTAATTACATGGATTCATATTGAAATAACAATAATCATATACATGAAACATATACATGCCATAGCATAAATATAAAGACAGTTATAGATTACACACAGGATAAACCCATAAAAATAAACACGTAAATAATAATGCAGCATGTAATTTATCACACAATTGACACTTATCTTGGTAAGAATATCACCAATTACATGCAGACCTTACACAAACCTCCCATCCTTATACCACACTACTCATCACTCTCAGTAGTGGATCATCCCGAGCTAGGACTAAACTCCACCCAGGTAAAGGGATTCCTAACTAGGATGATGTATCATAGACAATAGGAAAGACTCTTTCACAGGTGTCAACTTAAACTAATAGCCTATAGTCCCTCATTCCCCACATTCTTGTCCCACCCCAGGAAGTGTGCCCCTTCTCTTCTCAATATTCCTTCAGCCGCCCCACTTCCTTTCTGGTCTTAAGGAACAGGCCGTACAAGAAGTCTCAAATATTTGTAGCTACAATTTATCACTTCTGGAAAACAATTCCTAGTAATCCTCTCACCTTGAGAGATTTCTCACGGGCCTGACAACCCGCTTCTTAAGTCCATCTCCCAAGCTAACCAACTACACAAATAGGTATGGGTACAGATACAGGTTCAAGTACAGTGACATGAAGGTATGGAGGACAACTAACTAAGTGAGTGAATGATCCTGGAATGATTGAATGGATGACTGAATTATGTCAAAATGAACTAAGTCCAAACTATATGTATGCATGTTCCCAACTTAACACTTTTCATGTTGGGACCTACTTTGGCCCACTTGTCCCCATCCTTAGAACTTAGGATAAAATATTTTTCCATACTTTATACTTTAAGGAATATCAATATAATATTCCTTTTTGGCTTAAGCTCCCTAGCTTAGCCCTTTTCCTTAACGTTTAGCCCCCCCCCCGCTTCCCTAACTAGTGGAGTTTAGTCCCCCATACTTATTATGGTCGGTCTGTGCGCAATGATGTATTTTATATTAATGATGATACATATACAAAAATAGGCTCGCTGGTCTTTAACATCTAGGCTCTCTGGCCTAATCATCACAAAACTAGCTCATCAACCTATAAAACACAGTATATGCACAAAGGCTCCCTGGCCTCAAAATCAGGCGCACTTAAGTTTTTGCGTGCGGTATCCTAGAATGTGTACACTTCGTCATTTTACTATGCAGTACATGTGCACACTATACCATGGAAGGTACATACAAAAATTATATCAAACAACTCACCAACTTACGTACATTTTTATTTACATTTATAATTGGGTTCGGCCTAGGTATTGCAATCCCTTCCCCTTATTTATGCATTGTCCTTAATTCATTATGTACACATATACAACAAAAATTTCAAAAATCCTCAAAAAGATGTGGGTATTCTACCCGCATTGCATCCTCATGTTCCCAAGTAGTGTCCTCAGGACCATACCAGGTCCATTAGACCTTTACAAGCCCTATGGCTCAATTCCGGAGATGCTTGATTTTTCGGTCCAAAATGTGTAGCAGATGCACTTGGAAAGAGCTTTCTTGATCCACCTAAATCACATTTCAATCAATAACATGATTAGCATCAGGTATATATTTCTTGAGAAATGATACATGGAATACATTATGAATAGACATAGATGCAGGCAATGCAATCATATAAGACACTAGACCAATCCTCTCTAAGATTTCAAATGGCCTACAATAGCAATCTACCAACTGTGAACAATTTCCCAACTTTAGGGAACTTATGTGGGATTTCACTTTCAAGAATACATGATCTCCCACTTTAAATTCCCTGTGAGTTCTTCCCTTATCAACATAGATTTTATTCCTGTCTTGGGAAACCTTTAATTTTTATTTTTTTTTTCAAAATTTGCTCCTCCATTTCCCTGAGTAAATCTGGCCCAACCACTGCTCTATCTGCTGGGTTATCCCATCTTACCGATGTGTTGCACTTTCTGCCATAAAGTGCCTCAAATGGGCTCATCACTAGATATGTTTGGTACCCATTGTTATAAGAAAACTCTACTAAGTGTAGGTAGTCTTCCCATTTTTATGGTTTATCCATCACATACATCCTCAACATATCCTCAATCACTTGATTCGCTCTCTCTATCTGACCATCTGATTCTAGATGATAAGTTGTACTAAAATTCAAATTTGTTCCAAATCCTTTGAATAATACCTTCCAAAAAATTGAGGTAAATTTTGGATCTCTGTCTGACACAATTGTCTTGGGTATACCATGTAATCGAACAATTTATCTCATATCAATATCAACAATGTTGGTTTCCTTGTGAGTGAGCTTAACTGGAATAAAATGGGCAGCTTTAGTAAGCTTATTCACCACTACCATGATAGAATCATGTTGCTTGTTTGTTCTAGGTAGTTTGGTGATGAAATTCATTGTTACAACTTCCCATTTCCACTTAGGAATGGATCATGGTTGTAGCAAACTAGCTGGGTGTCTATTCTTAGCCTTTACCTTTTGATATTCCAAACATTTGGCAATAAAATCAACAACTTCTTTCTTCAATCCTGGCCAATAATATTGGCTCTTGACAGCTGCAATAGTTTTCTGATAACCTGGGTGCCCAACATAAGGTACATTATGCATTTCTCTCAATATAATATTTTTCAATTCATGGGAATTTGGTACATAAATTCTTCCGATGTACATGAGAATTTCATCATTATCTAGCTTGTATTCTTCAATTTTTTGCTGCAAATTACCTTGTTGTAATTTTGCCACTAATTCCTTGTATTGCAAATCTGATTTGGAAGCCTCTATAATTTTGTCTTTCAAATCTGATTAGTACATGCTAATGGATGTAGCATGCAATTCATGCACTCTTTTTCTGAGTAAATCAACCACTTTGTTCTCTTTCCCCTTGATATGATTTATATCAAAGTCATATTCACTAAGAAATTCTAACCATCTGCTTTGCCTAGCATTTAGAGTTGGCTGATCAAATAAATATTTCAGACCATTATGGTCTGTCCTCAACTCAAACATTTTCCCCATGAGGTAGTGTCTCCATTTCCTCAAGGCATGCACTATGGATTCCAACTCCAAATCATGAGTGGCATAGTGTCTTTCAAGCTCCTTCAACTTCCTTGATTCATAACATATAACAAACCCATTTTGAGTGAGGACTCCACCAAGTCCTTCTTTACATGCATTTGTTCATACAATGAAGTCTTCATTTGGGTTTGCAATCCTTAGTATTGGAGCACTTATTAATAATTTTTTCCAGTGTTGGAAACTCTTTTCACAATCCAATGTCCACTGAAACTTCACACCCTTCTTTTGCAAGGAAGTGATTGGGTGTGCAACATTTGATAATCCTTCAATAAATCTTCTATAGTATCCTGCAAGGCCCATGAATGATTTGTCCTCTGTCACATTCTTTGGCATTGACCATCCTCTAATGGCTTCTATCTTCTCAGGATCCACTACTATCCCATACTCTGAAATGATATGTCCCAAATAATGAATTTGCTTCTGATAAAATGAGTACTTGCTCAATTTGGAATACAACTGATGCTCCCTCAATACTTGTAATACCATCCTCAAGTGTTTTTCATGCTCTTTCTCTGATTTAGAATATATAATAATGTCATCAACAAATACAATGGCAAACTTATCCAAGTATTCTCTAAAAATACCATTCATTAAACACATGAAGACATCTGGTGCATTTGATAATCCAAAGGGCACCATTGTGAACTCATAATGACCATACCTTGTTCTAAAATCAATCTTGTTGATATCTTGTTCTTTAATTCTTACTTGATGATAATCGGACCTAAGATCAATCTTGGAGAATATATTTTCATCTTTCAGTTGATCAAAGAGGTCATCAATCCTTGGCAAAGGATACTTATTCTTCACATTTACCTTGTTCAACTTTCTAAAGTCAATGCAAAGTCTCAATGTCCCATCCTTTTTCTTCACAAATAAAACTAGGGCACCCCAAGGTGACAGAATTGGGTGTATATACCTCTTCTTCAATAGATCTTCAAGTTACATTTGCAATTCCTTCAATTCTGGTGTATTCGTCTTGTATGGAGTCTTAGATATTGGAACTGCTCCAGGCATCAAACCTATGGAGAAATCAATTTCCCTTTTAGGGGGTAATCTTGGTATTTCCTTAAACACATCTACAAACTCTTTTAGGAGTGCATAATCTTCAATATTTGACACCTTATCTCTAGGTGTCTCTTCCATATGTGCTGCAAATATTTGACACTCCTTTCTGTAACATTTATTTAGCTGCAATGATGAAATTTATTTGATAGTTACTACCCTAGGAATTCCCTGCACTTTCCTTAGGTTCCCTTCCTCATCCAAGCAAGTAAATGCCTTGTTATGACATTATAGGATAGCATGATGTTGGTCCAACCAATCCATCCCAATTAGACAGTCATAGGAACCTAAAGGCAAGATGTTCAAATCTGCCCCGGTGTTCAGTCCATTCATGTCCATAAGAAATGACTTAACCATCTCATTAACTTTTCTTTTGGATCCGGTAGCTAGCTGCACCAACCAAGATTTTCCATGCTTGCTTCTTGGCAAATGCAAAATTTCCACCATCTTAGGATCTGTATAACTATGACTAGCTCCTGAATCAATTAAAATAGCAATGGTTTGGTTGTGGATCATACCTTCCACTTCAATCATATGTGACTGATACTCTGTTTGTTTGTTGTCCAGGGATGCATAGATCCTTGGTACATTTCTTCCCATGTCCTCCACTGTTTCAACTTGATATACATTGTGAACAATCCTCACTTTTTCACCTCTGTGAGGACAATCTCTGAACATATGATATCCTTTACAACCCCAACATTGAATAGGTGGTTTCCTTGGCCTTTAACCCCCTGTCTCAATCGTTCTAGGTTCTCTAGAAGTTGGATGTCCCTGAGGATTATTTCTAAAGAATGGTGGCTTAGTTCCCTTTTTCCTCTGATCCATCTTGAATTTCTTTTTGTCTTCCCAAGATTTTTGGAAAGTTGGCCTTTCTTTTTGTTGATCATATAGGCATTTATCTCGCCTTATGGTCTCCTCCAATGTATTGGGATCAACATACTATATTTTGTCACTGATGAATGATGATAATCCACTCAAATACCTCTGAATCTTAACTGTCTCATCCTTGATGAAAGAAACATACTTCATCCATTCTAAAAACCTTCTTTCATATTCATCTATGGTCATACTCCCAAGCTTAAGTTCAAAGAAATCTTTCTTTTTCTCATCATAGTATCTCTTAGTCAAGTATTTCTTCTCAAAATACTTCTTGAATTCCCTCCAAGTAACACTTTTCTCTTTATTTTGTTGCACCTGCACAAGTTGATCCCACCACATGGATGCCTTTCCCTTGAGTTGATATATGGAAATTCTTCCTTATACCTGAGATGAATAATTATGCAATTGAAAATACTTTCTCATGCCCAACAGTCATGTCTCTGCATCTTCATCCTTATTGTGATCACCATCAAAAGTAGGAGGTTTGATTTTGTTCATTTCTCCTCATATTTCATCCATCCCATACATCTTATGTTTTCTAACAAGGGATGGACTTGATATGTCATGTTCCCTCTTATTAGAATGCCTTGGGGAGTTATGGTGATGTCTTCTAACACTTATTGTTCTTCTTTTCCCATCAGGAGACCTGTGACTTCTTGAGTTGCTTGAGCCACTCTCCTTATCTAATTTATTTTCTATTATATTCAAGCTCTGCATTAACCTCATGTTGAAGTCCTCTTGTTTCTCCTTGGATCTCATAATCCTTTCATTATCATATTTATTTCTTTGGACATCCTTCTGCAAATTTTTAATGGTCTCTACCATATTCATGTTTTCATCTCTTTCTTCTCCATGTCCATTGGAGTTTGTTCCTTCAATTCCCAAATGGACATTCATCCCTCTGATCTCATGTTCCCGGTTGCAATTCCCTTGTGCATCTTCCATTCTTCTAGACTCTGTGATGATTCTGATCTAGTCTAGTTGTTGTTAACTCTGCAAAATGTGCAGCCAACAAAACTTGTCAAGCTAACTGACTCAACAATTTCGTGAAAAATATGAACCATTCTTGTTCAATAATATATCAGAATTATTTCTTCTGATTTCTTATAAAATTGAATTACTATATCAATCTTTTGGGTGACTATTTATATTCTACTGTCCAACACCTTTCCAACGCCTTCTCCCATGCTCAATTCTGAGTCTTGAGCAGAATGTTATGGTTATTTGAAAATTGCCCATTAATAAAAAAACAAATTGTTCACACTTCAACTTGGCACAAATTTGCACTGTAATTATGCATTTTTTCCCCTACTCCATTGGATTTTTCATATGATATCAATTTGGTTTCTTCATATACATGTTTTGGATAGTCTATCCAAGTTTCACCTCTTTCTGGGTTCTGGGCTGCCAATTACAACCTGTTGAAGTTCTAGGCCAATTCGTATTTTTGTTCTAGAATGTTACAGGTACCTTCTTTGCCATATTAAACATTTTTAACTTGCCCATAAATTTAATTCAACTCTAGGAATTCCTTCTATGGTTCAATATCTTTCCATTGATTACTTATGCGCCTCAATCTGATTCCGGAGCAGAAAGTTATGGCTCTTCAAAGTTAGTAGGGTCTTAAACTTTACCCTCCATTGTTTATGCTGTAACTTTATCATAAAAGCTTCGTTTGACGAACGGTTTACACCATTAGAAAGCTCTCTTCGGGCTCTCTTATTTGAGCTGCAAAGACATAGTGTACCTTGTTACACTCTGTTCTTGTGTTTTTTGAGTAGCTAAAAACATTGTTAAAGGCCTAAAAAACGCACTGCAAAAGATGACGTTCAATCAATATAAAATGTCACGGAAATTTGTTGGTTTTATGTTGTTGTTCACCATCCAAACAACTTTGTGTGCACAAATTTCAACCTATACACCCATATTTAGCATGCACAACAACACCACAAGGTAAATCATGCTCCGAGCACCGATAACCACTGTGCATCACTTCTTTGTCGCGCCAATAAATGGCACACACTACTTTTGTGTCGCGCGCCAATATCCACCATGCACAATTTTGGTTATTGGACTAATACCTATTGCGCTCAATTTTTTTTATGTCGCGCACCATTTTTGTGTTCCATGCTAATATTCTACACGCATTTCACTCTACGCGTTGCACCATGCCAAAGTTTATTACGCCCCCACCGCGCACCATTAACTAAACTCTCGTGTGAGAACATATACCCACATTGTGCACACCAACAAAATTCCTCTACGCTTTGCCAAAACTGCACACACCACGCACACCATTATTATGTGTAAGCACATCGCACGCTAGTATTATGCATGTGTCACTCAATATGCACCATCCAATGTTGAATTTAGCGTGCACACCCGCATGAAAATATTTTTCTGCGTGGCGCCAAATTTTAGCGCGAGCACCGGTACCCTAATATTTTTCTGCACGGCGTTTAGTGTGCGCACCCGCACACCAAAATTTTTCCGTGCGGCACCAAATTTTAGCGCGAGCACCAACACGCTATTATTTTTCCACGCAGTGCCAAATTTTAGCATGAGCACCAACACGCTAATATTTTTCCGCGGGGTGCCAAATTTTAGTGTGTGCACCCTCACACCAATTTTTTCCGCACAACGCCAAATTTTAGCGCACGCACCCACACACAAATATTTTTCTGCGTGGCACCAAATTTTAGGGCGAGCACCAACACACCAATATTTTTCTGCGTGGCGCCAATTTTTAGCGCAAGCACCAACACGCTAATATTTTTCCTCGTGACGCCAAATTTTAGCGCGCGCACCTACACACCAATATTTTTCTACGCGGCACCAAATTTTAGCACGAGCACAAGCATGCTAATATTTTTCTACGCGGTGCCAAATTTTAATGCGTGCACCCGCACACCAATATTTTTCCGCATATCACAAGCTTTTCACTGTGTATCATGCAATTTTAGTGTGCCCACCTGCACACATTCATTTTCCCTGCGCATCAATTCCTCGTGAATTCCGCTACAGAATTGGGGATTTTGCTTATCTTTTTCCCATTTTTTTACCATAGACATTCTGCAACTATGAAATTTTTTCAATTTCACCCCGATAACAACAATTCAACCTCTGCAACAACAATTCGTTGTGGGTTGACATTTCTGGAACGATTTTTTCCCAAACTCAATTCACGAATTGAGAATTTTGATCAACTATTTTTGCTCCATCTGTCATGGCTTCACTATAACTTCAAATTCGACCAATTTCGGGTCTGAATTTACTAAAACAGATCTTAAATCAAAAATATCTCACCACATGGCCAAATTTCTCAATTTTCCCATGAATTTAACAACATAGATTGGGGATTTTTCCAAATTCTGGGCAATTGTTGTTACCTTTTACCATGGATGCTCTGTAATTTGAAATTTGGCCACTTCGAAATCAATCCTCTATGAAATTTCTCTTCAACTCAACTTGCTCGGCCCATCCGAGCTCAATGTTGAAAACTGAAGCTCTGATACCATATTGTAACAACCTCGACCACCCAAGCTAGGCCATGCTACTCCAGAAAATTCTTTCATTCTATGATACCATACTGTAACATACCCAGAATCCAATTGAGCTATTCCACATAAATTTTTCAAAATGCATGCAATTAAAACATATTCACACAGAACTCTCGCAAAACTTTATATATAAACGTAAATAGAAAAATACATTTTTTAATTGCACGGATTCATATTGAAATAACAATAATCATACACATGCAACATATACAGGCCATACCATAAATATAAAGATAGTTATAGATTACACACAGGATAAACCCATAAAAATAAACACATATATAATAATGCAGCATGTAATTTATCACACAATTGACACTTATCTTGGTAAGAATATCACCAATTACGTGCAAACCTTCCACGAACCTCCCAGCCTTAGACCATGTTGCTCATCACTCTCAGCAGTGGGTCACCCCCGAGCTGGGACAAAACTTCACCCAAGTAAAGGGATTCCTAACCAGGATGATGTATCATAGACAACAGGAAAGACTCCATCACAGGTGTCAACTCAAACTAACAACCTATAGTCCCTCATTCCTCACATGCTTGTACCACCCCAGGAAGTGTGCCCCTTCTCTTCTCAACAGTCCTTCAACTACCCTACTTCCTTTTCGGGCGTCAGCAACAGGCCGGACAGAAAGTCTCAGAGCCCTGTAGATGCAGTTTAGCACCTTCGAAAATCATTTCCTAACAATCCTCTCACCTTGAGATATTTCTCACAGGCCTAACAACCCGCCTCTTCAATATCCCACAAGCCTGACAACCTGCCTCTTCAATATCCTGCAAGCCTGACAACCCGCTTCTTCAATCCATCTCCCAAGCTAACCAGCTACACAAATAGGTATGGGTACAAATACAGGTTCAAGTACAGTGACAGGAAGGTATGGAGGAAAACTGATTGAATGAGTGAATGATCCTCGAATGATTGAATGGATGATTGAATGATGGGAAAATGAAATAAATCCAAACTATATGTATGCATGGTCCCAACTTGACACTTGTCATGCTGGGAGATACTTTGTCCCACTTGTCCCCATCCTTAGAACTTAGGATAAAATCATTTTCCATACTTTATACTTTAAGTAATATTAATATAGTATTCCTTTTTGGCTTAAGCTCCCTAGCTTATCACTTTTCCTTAACTTTTAGCCCCCCCCGCCTTTCCCTAACTAGTGGAGTTTAGTCCCCCATACTCTTTTATCATGATCGTTCTACGCGCATCGATATATTTTATATTAATGATGAGACATATACAAAAATAGGCTCATTGGCCTTTGAAATCTACGATCTTTAGCCTAATCATCACAAAACTAGCTCACGAGCCTATAAAACACAAAATATACACAAAGGCTCCCTGGCCTCAAAATCGCGTGCACCTAAGTTGTTGCGTGCAGTATCCTAAAATGTGCACACTTCATCATTTTACTGCGCAATACATGTGCACACTATACCATGGAAGGTGCATACAAAAATGATATCAAATAGCTCACCATCTTACGTACATTTGTATTTGCAATTACAATTGGGTTTAGCCAAGGGATATTACACCTTCCTTCCAGTGGATCTCTTCCTATCGTCTTCAACACATCTTACTCTAGGACAAGGATCTAGAGTTATTATTAGTACCTTATGGCTTTCAATCATCAGTGGCAGGTTCCCTCACTATCAATAGTGGGAATACATCAATGTCCTTGTTCAATAGATTCTATCCGGTGTTCGACATTAGATCCTTTATTCACACTCAATAGATTGTACTAGGTACGTTGACTCCCATTATCATTATCGATGGGTTGGCTCACGTTTGTTAACAATATAAATCAATGACTGGTAATCAAATGGTGTCTCACTGTGTTCGAATCCAACACATTTATTCACATAGTGTAGATTCATACCATGAAAGATTCTATTGAAGACTTAAGGTGAAGTATGAGTATCACTTCTTTTGTGTTCCTACCCAACTTGTATTGCTTGTACAACCCTCTTCAACATTGGTATTTGCAAAGGATCAGTTTGTTCACTCCATTGGTTCTAGATATCCTCTATTTGATTCTAAGACATAGCTTCACTATGTATCCATTTGTGGCTATGATCTACATTTTTTCATGGATCCACTGTGTATTTTTCTCATGGCCATGATTTCTACTTCTACATATCACATGGATCCACTGTGTATAGTTTCTGTGGACATGGACATCAATTGTGCTTTCATTACTCATGGATCTATAGTGTACTTGATTTGGGACCCATGCTTACATCAAACTCAAGCATGGGAATGATCGACTTGAGAAGATAGTATCTTACTTGTTTATGTTGTAGGTAATGTTCTAGGATTGTTCTTCAACTACTCCTATCCAATGGCCCCTCTGCAATCTCATGACTACTTTGTAATGTATTTCAGTCATCATTTGATCTTCTAACCTCACAGATTTGGGTTCATCTATCATAGCTTCATTTTACACCACATATACTCATGAGGAATCATTAGAATTAATTGTATCTCTTTCTCTGTTTGCAGGAACAAAATCCCCCTTTTCCTCCATAAAAACATCTTAAAAAATCCCATTTTCCAAGATGTATGTGACTCTCCTTATAGAAACTTGCGTACATACATTCCTTTCTAGCTAGAAACCCACGTACATGTTTAATTGGCTAAAAATAATAATAAATCTCGATATTTCAGGTGGATTTGATGGGTTCCCTAGGTTCGCAACCTCCTGTAGCTCGTACATAACTACTCCACCCATCAAAAGGGAGTATAAAAGAGATCCTTGGGATGGAGGAAAATGATATGAAAGAGATGCAACCTTATGCTAGCAGTTTCCTTATAGCCCTGCAAGCCCCTGTTTCCCTATATTTCTTAGATTGTCTCCCCCCTCGCCCCGCCCCCCCTGAAAAACCCTTGTTTTCAGGATTAGTGTTTCCCCTTATCTCATCAAGGACAAAGCCATTTCTTCCTTGGACCTAATAGAACAAAAACATTTGGCAGTAGTTCTTGTCATCTCAGGCCTTGGGTGGAGGAACTTGGAGCCTAGTTTCGGGATCATTCCACAGTGGTTACAGTCATAACCAAATCCTTTTTCTATTATTAATAAAAGAACTCTCGTTATCGTCCACTTCTCTTTGTTAATTCATGTTTTTGATGAGATTATTTGTATCTTATTTTGAATCTAACATAGAAAGTGAATTGATTATATTTACTTAGTTAGTAGATAACTACCTCTTTTCAGTTGAATACTTCTTTGTTTGTAGGATTTCCAGAAGATCGTGGTGAAGGAGTTATGGAGCGAAAGCCCTCGATCGGGATCAACGTCAAATGTTAGGTTCCAAGTATGTTCTCTTTCCTTTATTTTGAAAGTTATTTATTGCAAGTAGTTACCTTTTAATTAACTACCTAATGAGAGTATGAGAAAATTCTTTTGAGGGAAATTCTCTGTTGTGGCCCATGACCCAAAGCCATAGGACTTAGATTTATGTAACACTATGTCAAATATTTTCCTTTAATAAACATCGACCTAACCATAAATTGAATTCCTTCAAAATCTATTATTGAGACAATGAGTGTCTTCTTTCCCTCTAAGCAACATGTCAACCAATATTCAATGCCCCTTTCATTTACTTTTGGGTCAACCACTATGTATATGTGCCCTGCAAAAAATGGAGTGCCAACATGTGAGTCCACTAAATAAATAAAAAAATACAACATTCATGCCAATTAATCAAAATTAATAGAATATTCATCGAACCTGGTTGTACAAGATCTAAGATTTGATCATAATATGGTGAAATATTTTATTATTCCTCCTCCAAATAGGATAATTCCATAGTTATACATTGACTAATGGGGAGTGATACATGATCCCATCTATCATCCCAGTCCATGGATTCACAATCATCCCATTCACTACTACTACATGGACCGCATAATCAAGAGAGTTTTCTCATCCATATTTCAACTATTGCATTGTCTAATGTTCAAATTGAATGAAATCCATGAGTGTCCTGGATTTTTGGAACAAGGCCTAGTGTTGTCATGCCATAAATTTTGTACTAGTACCTTAACTACTCCATTTAAATTCATGTCAGAATGAGGTAGCCTACCAACGAAGGCCCAAATATATGTTTCACCACCTGTGTCGAGGCTATCTCATGTATTAGAATACGTTTTAAGGGTTTTGATATTGCCTTTCATGAGATGACAACTTTGTTTTAGCAAATGATGCTTTCTTCTGATCTTGCTAATAATTGATTTTGACAAGACACATTGAGCTACATTACGATCTTTAGAATGAGTTTTCTTACAATTTTTTTGAAAATCATCCACAATGTTTCTAACAATATAATGACTTGTTTCTGAACTTTTAACTTTTTTAATGCCTAAAATTATCCTAACATTAGTAAAACTACTATATTTTAACAAAGACAAAAATAATTGACATTTAACTACATCATATTTTGGTTCAAAATATTCTTTAATAATTTTATATGAATGATAAAAAATAGTTTAGTCATGTAACTTACCTTCAAGTGATGCTAGACCATTTTCATCCACATTAATGCATTTAGGAGTTCTTTGTCACACATTGCTCGGTCTAGGTAGGGAAGATGAACCCATATTTTGGCACTCTTGACCTCTCTAATGCGGAGTTACAAATGTAGCAGTTATTTCCCCTTCAATAACTTGTGGATCAATTCTGGGAGGAGAGTAGACATGTCCATGACTAGTTTTTGGAATGTATGATTTTCCAACATGAGGTTGCACCATAATAACTTCTTCACTAGATTGTTGTGCACCAATTTCCTCTTTAATTTCATCCATAGTATAATTATCTCCAAGCAAATCCATCATCATCTGATCATCCACAACAAATTGTCTTGATGAAAGAGTCATTGTAGGTTCACTAGAGGTCTGAACTGGATTAGGCTCTATTGAAATTCTGCACTTTTCTTGTGTTGATGGAGGAAAAACAACAGTGGCATCTATTGTGCTAGAATTTGGATTGGCTTCTGTTGAAAGACTGGGTTTTGTGATAGCTAACCTTTCCTTTTCTCTTTCTTCAATTACCTTTTCAATGGTTTTTTCTTTCCTAAAAGTCTGTCTACCTTGATTACATAGGTTTCCCATGTTTAAAGAGAAAAGTTTCCTTCCAATTACACCAAAAGACATAAAATTCCTTCCAAATGTTGCCCTAAAATTATACAACAAGATAAAACATTTCTTCCAATTACACCAAAATACCAAAAGTGCCTTCCAAACTTTTCCTTCCAATTATACAACAATATAATAAATTCCTTTTAATTCCACCAAAATACCAAAAATGCCTTCCAAACGTTTCCTTCCCATTATACAATAAGACAAAAAATGTCTTCCAGTTACACCAAAAAACCAAAAGTACCTTCCAAACGTTTTCTTCCAATTATATAACAAGACAAAAAATGCCTTCTAATTACGCCAAAATACCAAACATTCCTTCTAATTACACCAAAATACCAAAAACTCCTTTCAAAACTTTCCTTCCAATTAATATACAACAAAACAAAAAGATTCCTTCCAATTACACCAAAAGACCAAAAGTGCCTTCTAAAAGTTGCCTTCCAATTATACAAGAAGAAAAAAAATGCCTTGCAATTACACCAAAAGACAAAAAATGTCTTCCAAAAGTTTCCTTCCAAACACAAGATCAAAATTGCCTTCCAATTACACAAAATTGCCTACCAATTACACAACAAGACAAAATTTTGATTTCCTGTGACACTAAAAAACAAAAAACCTACTTCGTTTTGTTGTTTTTGCATGCATATGTCGGGTAAATGCCACATTTTTGGGAGATAAATAGGATGATAATTGTGCTCTCCTCAAGTGGGATAGTGTCCATAGGAGTGCATGTACACTCTAGAATGTGTGCACGTTTTTGTCGGGTAGGAAAATAAGGTAGGCACAATTGCCAACCTCATTTATTTTTCTCACAAGATTGTGTGCATACTCTTAATGCAACAATTTCTTTTTTTATGTCCCATGTCACTTTAGAAATAAATGTGTGGAGGAGCTTGGGGGAAACCAGGGCATGGGGGCTTAGGATTTAAAGTTCTTTGAGGCAGAGGGTAGTTATTAGGGAACTAGGATGAACG
Organism: Picea mariana; assembly: GCA_032191745.1. NCBI lineage: Eukaryota > Viridiplantae > Streptophyta > Pinopsida > Pinales > Pinaceae > Picea > Picea mariana. Next base: position 89,905 of record JASDQU010736025.1, on the reverse strand, counting down.
TGAAAATTTGTGGGGCCCCTAGGAAGGAGTATGGGCATAGACATCTTAGGGATCAGGTGTGGAGGGGGTTAAGGGTTGTATATAGGTGGGGGCCTAGGGGTGGATGGGTATAGGGCCCAAGTGGAGGAAGGTTCCTAGGAACATAGGGTTAAGCATAGGTAGGGTCCCAAGGGTAAATATGTCCCCCTCTAACTCTCTGCCACTCTTCCC
>JASDQU010736025.1:40994-82074 GCA_032191745.1 Picea mariana | reverse complement strand
TTTCCCCTGACCCTTAGAACTGCAAACCTGATCCAATCATATGCACAAAATGCATCCACCCCCAATGAAACTATGGTTTGAATTGCAAGATTTGGACATCTACCATTTCAGATTCTAATCCTTCTACAGAAGAACTCCATGGTCAAAGGTATACCTATCTTCAAAGAGAAAAATCCCCCATGTGAGTCTTGCATTCTTGGAAAACATAAGAGAACTAGTTTTCCATAGTCCTCCACTCAAGCCAAACAACACTTAGAGCTGGTTCACACTGACCTATGTGGACCAATGCAAACAAATTCAATAGGTGGTAGATTTTATTTCCTAACATTTATTGATAACTTTAGAAGGAAAATATGGATCTATTTTTTGAGACACAAGTATGAAACTTTTGCAAAGTTCAAAGAATTCAAGGATGAAGATGAAAAACAATGTGGGTAATATGTGAAGACTCTCAGGTCAGATGGAGGAGGAGAATACAGCTCCAAAGAATTTGCAAATTTATGCAAATCACAAGGCATCATTATGCAAACTACAACCAGGTATACTCCATAACAAAATGGAGTGGCTGAAAGAAAAAATCAGACAATCATGAACATGGCAAGAAGCCTTCTTAGAGAGAAATGTCTGTCAAATCTATTTTGGGCTGAAGCAGTAGCATGCTCAGTTTATCTCCTGAATCGATCTCCAACCACCAATCTCAAGATGAAGGTCCCTCAAGAAGCATGGAGTGGGACAAAGCTAAATGTTGCTCATCTCAGGACATTTGGATGCATAGCATTCGATCACATACCTTCCGAAATGAGGAAGAAACTTGATTATAGAAGTGATAAATGCATTTTTGTTGGCTACAATGAGACATCCAAAGCCTACAGACTCTACAATCTGATTTCAAAGAAACTAATTCTCAGCAAAGATGTCAAATTTCTTGAAAATCAATTCTGGAATGAGTCTGAAAATCATCCTATGGACAATCAAAATCCATTTCTGCCACTTCCTAAAAACACAGAAAATTCAGAACAACAAACACATTAGCCTGCCCTTCCAATATTGTAGGTACAAGGACAACTTGAAAGTCCTCAGGACAACTCTACCTCAAGCACAAATTCATCCTTTGAACTTCAAAATCAGAGAACTCGAAGCTTGAGAGAAATCCATCAGTAGTTGGATGATATTGATCAACACAATATTTTTGCATTAATGTCATGTCAACCTACATCCTTTAAAGAGGTAGCTAAAGAGACACATTGGGTTCAAGCCATGAACCAAGCGATTGAATCCATTGAGAAGAACAAGACATGGGATCTTTTTTATCTTCCTAGACATAAGAAAAGTATTGGTGTCAAGTGGGTTTACAAAACTAAACTCAATGAAAAGGGGTAGATTGAAAAACACAAGGCAAGACTTGTTGCCAAAGGATTTTCACAACAACCACGCATTGATTATGGTGAAACTTTTGCTCCAATAGCAACGTTGGACACTATAAGGACTCTCTTAGCCATAGCAGCTCAACACAAATGGAAATTATACCAGATGGATGTCAAGTCATCTTTCCTGAATGGCGTCTTAGAAGAAGAGGTCTATGTGGATCAACCACCTGGATTTGAAGTCAAAGAGCAGCCAACCAAAGTGTATGAGTTGAAGAAATCCTTGTATGGTTTAAAGCAAGCTACAAGAGCTTGGTACAACAGAATTGACACTTACCTGATCAAGAGTGGTTTCAGCAGAAGCCAAAATGAGCCAACTCTATACACCAAAACATATAAGCAAAGTAAAATTATGATTGTATGTTTATATGTTGATGACATGATATATACTGGAAATCTTGAGTTAACCAATTTTAAACATGCCATGCAATCTGAGTTTGAGATGACAGATCTTGGCATAATGAAATATCTTTTGGGGATTGAGGTTGACTAATCAACAAAAGGGATTTTTGTCTATCAACAAAAGCATGCAACAGACATCATCAAAAGATTCTGCATGGAAGATTGCAATCCAACAGAAACTCCTATACCCCTAGGCACAAAATTGAGCAAGCAATATGAAGGCCCTATAGTGGATTCTACCTTGTACAAAAGTTTAGTAGGCAGTTTGTTGTATCTTACAACAACTAAGCCTGATATTATGTATGCAGCCAACTTTCCAGATTCACGGAATGCCCCAAAGATTCTCACTGTAAGACGGCGAAAAGGATTCTGAGATATGTTGCAGGCACTCTCAATTTTGGCTTATGGTACACTCAGTCTGATAACAATCATCTCTCTGGTTACATAAATAGTGATTTTGCAGGCAGATTAGATGACCGGAAAAACATCTCAAGACATGCTTTTCACCTGGGCACGAACCTGATTTCTTGGGCATCAAAGAAGCAATCCATTGTCTCAATATCTTCTGCAAAGGCAGAGTATGTCGCTGCTACCTCAACTTCTTGTCAAGCTGTGTGGTTGCGAAGACTATTGAATGATATGTCACGTACAGAAAAGGAGCCAACTCCTATCTTTTGTGACAACACTTCAACAATTTCTTTACCCAAAAACCATGTGTTTCACAAGAAAAACAAGCACATTGACACTTGTTTTCACCTAGTCAATAATGGTGACATCGCACTTCAATTTTGTGGCTCACGAGATCAGCTCGCAGACATTTTTACAAAGCCACTAGGAAAAACCTTTTTTGAATTTCAGAGACACCAGTTGGGCATTAATGTTTGTAACTAGGGAGTGTTAGTTATAACTGTAACCTCAACAGTGTGTGACCAGCTGTTCTGACCAGCTATACGAGTCTGTTAGGATTTCTTGTTTTGTTTCTTGATCTTCTTGATTTGCTTGAGCTTATTTAGCTCAAGATTTCTTGTTTTGTTTCTTGATCTTCTTGATTTGCTCGAGCTTATTTAGCTCAGCTATTTTCCCTTAATGAAATGCACTCGATGCCCTCTTCACTTTCTTCTTCCCAATTCTGTCTTCTCTGTATTATCTTCTTTGTTTTTCATTTTGTCAAAGCTTGCCAGCGCCAGTGGCTCGAGCAGCCAAAGAACATCTACAATTAAATCGAACAGATATCGCAACAGCGTTCCAAGCCTGCATTGAACACTGTCAATGAAAATCAACCTCAAAGACTGGCAGTAGGTAATACGCGCATCGCACATATTTTATATTGAAGAATATCGGCTGGATAGAACGTGAAAAGATAGAAAGAAGCTTTTAAGATAGAAAATAGTTTTTCACATGGCCATGCAGGCCTGGAAATGGTCTGGAAATTATCTGTGCAACGCTTCCTCCAAAAGCGAAAGGAGAGGTAACCTAACCTAAAGGAGAGGTAACCTAAATGATTGAAGTGCCAAATGAGTGTTAAAACGACGAATTTTTCTGGTGGAGTGCAGATTCAACAGCGTGGCTCCTTACACCACGATGGAGACGGCGAAGCAGGAAAGGATTTAGACGACCAGATCGTACTTTCGTTAGGCTGTCCATCACAACAATTTTAAAACGTCGGTGGATGCTATTGACTTTTAAATACATCACGTGCCAATTTTCGCCTTTAACCGATATGTTTTATCGAATTTTTAGTGCAGCGAACCGACGCGTTTACTCTATCGCCGACTCTCATTCCTCAGTACTGCAACGCGTTTTCTGTATTGCCAACCCATTACACCTTGACGAATTTTTAGTGCAGGGAACCGACGGGTTTACTCTATCGCCGATCCTCAGTACTGCAACGCGTTTTCTGTATTGCCAACTCATTACACCATGACAGGCGAAGCTCATGGGTAGCAGCAGAAATTGCAACTTTGAACCTAAACTTTTGTTTTGAAGGTGACACAATTTATTATCATTTAAATACAGAAATATCAGTACTTGTTCTGTTATGAGTGAGTAAATATGTGCTGGCTTATCATAATTATTATCATTATTAAAATGAAGTCACTGTTGTGAGTAAATGTGAGTGTCTCATCATTATTAATAACTTGTTTATGGTGGGTGAATGGGTTGATTATCATTCTTAACAAATATTTTTATTTCTATATGTTAATTAATTAAAATCAGTTTTATATTTTAATTGATAATCAAAATCAATTTAGATAATAATTTCAATAAAATCTATATATATATTTAGAATATAATGATGTAATTTTCAATAATTAATTTTAATTTTATATATAAAACTAAATATTAACACATATAAATATATAATTAATAGATGATTAATCATCAACGTCATCATCAACCTATATAATTTTATTTTATAATTTATAAAATATATAATTATGTAATGGTAATTTATAATTTATTTATTTTATAAAAAATATAACAATTTTATTTTATTTTAAATAAAATAAAATTATAACAATTTTGATTTTTTAAAAATATGATAAAACGAAATGCTCTTGGAATCATGGCGTGCCCCGGGTGTACACATTTTAGTTGGTTTTAGACAAAGCAATACACTGTTCCGCGTTGTTAAATGCGAATGATGTTTGTCTCGAGGATATAACTTGAACGTTACATGTTTTGAAAAAAACATCACATTATGTAATCCTATCAGCATCGAATATGAATCGTGTTGTCCCTTGGGAGCACGGATAATGTTGATAATATGTAATACTAGCACAGCCACTCAAAATCGTGGCTGATGAAAGCCGAAAGGGGCAGACAGAAAATGAAACTCACAGTCAGAAAATGAAACGCATAATTAGAAAATGAGCACGTGCTAAATCCAAAGTTTAATCATTTAAACATGGCAATCATATAGTGCTACAGTAATTTCTTAATATGAAAAATACAAGGAAGTTATGAAGAGGAAATCACATTCATTGATTTGGAAGGACGACTAAGAATATGCCAGCATCTTCAATTGTTAGCCATCATATTAGAATTTTAGATTAAAAGGTGATTAATTGTGCTCATTGTCAATAGGTGTACGCCTTTCGGCGTAATTAAATTATTCATTGTTTACTGTATTGTGACCGAGTGGAATTACGTTTTTGTTTTAATTTTTTGGACGTTTTGATCCCTAACCTGGAATTATCATCACAAGGTTCTTATCTTCACTTCTCCTAACTAAGGAAGATCGATTGATCCAATTATGTTTTATGTATGTGGAATGTAATTTGAATTTAATGTGGTGATTTTTTTGTCTTTTTAATACAATATTTGTCATATGAGTGGTATTGTGTAAACGCTTTTATGATGTTTTGGATAAATCCAAGTAAGTAACAAGTGTGTGACACAATTCGAGACTCCTATCATGGTCACTCTAAAAGTCTTTTTTGTGTTAAAACGAGGGTTTCTCTTTTGTTGGATAACCTCTCTTGTGTTAAAACTAGGGTTTTCCTTTTGTTGGACTTGTTCATCACTAAAACTATAGGGATAGGTGTCTCCACTGGTTTCAACTACAAACTATGTGATAACATGATCAATAGCATTTTTAGCACAATCCAACATACATGCTTCTAAATGTGTTAGGAGGAGTGAAGAAAATAACTTCTTCATAATGATTCAGCTTGGGGAATTCTACTGGTAAATTGTCTGTCATGTGAAGTAATTTAGCTATCAAATAAGGTAGTCATTCAATTATAAACAATAAATTTGACAAAAATTTTCTAAATTGATGACATGTTAGTAATAATGCTTATTCTGATCTTTTATATATTATTTTTTTAAGAATTTACAATTAATACTTATATACTTATACATTAAAAATGGGTTAAAATTTTATTGATTTTTAAAAGAAGTAATGTATATTATTAGTCCCTGTCGTAGGTGTAGAGGGACTATAGCGATCGATAAATCGTTGACCTGGTATTAGAGTGTGCATTGACCAGAAATATTTCCATATTGTCTATTGTTGGAACAAGGAAAGTGAAGACATTGATTTTAATATAATAAAAAGTATCATAATTGTCAAGATCTGATTGGACAAAGGATTGGAGGTCTTATTGCAGCCTTCGCTATTCCCAATGTTAAATATCTTGACCTGTCTAAAGTATTTGGTAGTATATGGTCTTTTTGAATTATATATTTTATTATGCATTGGTCGATGGTGGATTAATGCTAGCATTAGTTTGAATGTCTCCCTTAGCCTTTTCTACTGGGTAGAATACATTCTCTACCATATTACTATGTCTGATTTTTGCTTTATTGTTGCGTGCTTCGAGAGAACAAGCTTGCCATGCTGCATATTTTCTTAAATTCTTGCACAGGCCTACGCCCTTCGACGGTCCTGACAATCTTAATTGTTTACCTAATAGCTCTGGCAGTGTTAAATGATTATTGTACAGATCGATTGCAATACAGTTTCGTTCATGGTCGGCATCGATACTTGAGTGTTCGATCCTTGTTCGGTGCTTTGTTCCATGGTTATGGTTCCTGTTTGATTCAACTTTGCAAAGTTGAGGTCCTGCAATTGCAGTTCGATCTCTTCGTGGTTGTTCATTGGTTTGTTGTTTTTCAACTTTTCAAGTTGTTGGACCTGTTGTCGCGGTTTGTAGTTTTTGGGGCTGAGCTCTTGTTGTCCTTTGTTGACGGGTAAGTTTCCCTGTTGTTGTTGTTTTTCAATGGTGGCAGTCCCACCATCTTTGTCTGTGCTCTTAGTTTCTGTTCCTAGAAAGCATGTGTCTTGCAATGCAGAGGGCTTTATGAAAAGTAGTTGGGAGCCATCAAAAGAGGGAACCATCAGGTGGGGTCTGTACGCAAGGTATGCTTTCATTCTGTAGGTGTTAACATTGCGTCTACCTGTTCTATTTCTGCTGAGTAAAGTTATTGTTTTATTTATTTCTCTATTTTCTTGTCATCTGCTGTGGGGATTAGGGGGGATTGAAGTTGAGAAGAACAAGGCTCAAAGATACATATGGGAATTGGTGCCCTGCTTTGTTTTTTTTTCCTATTTTGCTACCTTTTATTTTTTTCTCCTGCTTTTCTCTATTTTCATAGAAAGTGAATCTATGTAGAAAATAACTTTCAAGTGATAGTTGAAGAGATGAACGAGGTAATAGATGTTGAGTCGTACGAAATAGTTGTACAGTCCATTGTACGTGACAACATTGACGTGGTTTTGCATAACAATGCGCTTTTTAGATTGGATGCATTCTCGTATACTGTTGGGGATTGTCTTTTTGATACATTCCAAGTTCTATTGCATTTCCGTTATTCGTCGACAGCGCTGCGTAATGGATTGATAGATTATTTCTTGACCTGTTTTAAAAATGGCAATGTCGAGGCTTTGCAGTCCTATGAATATGAACTGGAATCTGATTTTCTTCAGTAGTTGCATGGAATACAAGATGTCAGTACATATTTTTCAAAAATGCGGTTGTCTGCATCTCTAGTTCTACCTCCGCATGAGAGGGGATTTTGGGGAGATACATTTTGTATACGATGGCTATCTAACTGGCTGAATATACCAGTTTCCATTTGGTCATTGACAAGAAAAACAAGATATCTACTATTCAATAAAACTGCATCTAACAATCCATATTGCATCTTGTTCCATGATGCCAATGCCCTCAGTGGCCATTATGAACCACTAGTGTATAGAAAAATTCCCATATGCATTATAGAAGGTCCTCATATCTACTTGTCTGTTATTTGCAAAGACCTTCAATCGCAATGCAAAGGGATTTTGCATGGCATAGATTGCCATGGTTTATAGCTGGCAACAAACGTTGTGTCTAGCTGTGGAGATAGTCTGTTTAATGCAATTTGTTGTTTGGTACCAACAGAATTCGATGTTCAGTTGCTGCGAATTTACACTGTACAGTCCTTTTGAATGCAATTATAGGCGGCAACCAACAGGCTTTTAGGTGCTTGCATCAACACCTTTACCCATATCTCGTAGAAAATATGCCGGTAGTTGGAAGTTGGCAGGAATACCTTGTGAACATGGCATTTCCATATGAAAAAGGGTGTATGGAGGGTTGCAGATTCTGTTTGCAATGGTTTTCTTTCATATTTAGGGTTAATATCCAAGTGTGGTTTCCCTTGCCAAATGCCACTGTCCATTCCTGGGTTATTGATTCAAATTGCAATCGAACAATTAAGATCCTTTTGTTGAAAACAGATCAACACATATCCATTATGAACCTTTGCTTTCACATATCGATAGTTTAGGGTTGACTGTCCATGCCACCCAAACGACATCGAATTTCCATACACGTGGAATGTTTTTTTGTGAAAATGAAAGTCCTCCCAGTTGCGATATGGGCAGACAGGGCTTGAACAAAAAAAACATGTGTAAAATTCATGACAGTTGTGATGAGGCCATAGACGGCTTAGATAAAAAACATAGAGTAAGTTATCACAATTTGAAAAAAATTATTCGTCAAACTCCCCCGACTTATGATAAGGTCATAGAGACCTTGAACAAAAAACGTAAAGTAGTTTCTCAGAAACTGGGTGAAAGTAAAATTCATCCCAGTTGCCACCAGCTCATCCTTCCCTTGGGAAAGAACTGTAGAATAAATTACCACAACTTGAAAAAGGTCATGCGCGAGAGAAAAAAATACATTGGTACACTTCCTTTTAGAGAGAAACTCACATATGACAATCTAAAGAAATTTGGTCGTGCAGAACAAAGCATAAACAGGTGCGATTGCATATCCCATAATGGTGATGCAACTATACGACTTCGTGATCTACAAGCAACACCATGCAATAGTAGCAATGAAAACCAGGAAACAATTTCTACGAATACTTCCCTGCGAAAGAAAAATGCAAGACATAACTACATGAAACAAATTAAAGACAGTCCTTCCATTGCATGTGCAATTTGTGAAGAATTGAATTTTTCAAAAATCAGTAAGTATTTCACGCCTGATTTGCAAGCAGAATACCTCTGCTTGAAAGCCCAGGATAAACCATTTTCTAGTGTGAAAGTTTGTCTACCATGCAAACGATCGCTTGAAAATGGAAAACTGCCACAGTTTGCAACCCCTGACTGAATAAGATGTAATACAACACTAGCAGATGTAAATGCACTTACAGAACTCGAGGAGAGACTTGTGTCTTTGCGAATTGCATTTGACCAAATCAGACCTTGGGGCTATCAACGACCCCAAATGGGCTTAACAGGATCAATTATTAATGTGCATGTTCAGCTAGATGTTGTGCAAAAAGCATTGCCACAATCTATTAACAACACAATTACAATCGTTGTGGCTCTAAAAAAGGAATTATGTTCCAGAGCCCTGTACAAAGCAGAGAACATTTGTATAAATGCCAACTGAACAATGTTCTCGCAGAAGAATATGGCAACTCTGTAGATATTCTTGAAAATCCTAGTGATTTTGATGCAAGTGATGAATCGAACAATGAAACAGCTACTGAAACATTGGTGCATGGATTCACTGATTCACAGTGCATTCGTGACTTGCAAGACAAAATTTTCGAAATTGCACCTGCTGAGGGGCAACGTCCACTTGGAATATTCAAGGGCAAATTCGTTGAAGAAATGAAATTTCCAACACTCTTCTATGGAGATCCATGTGGCATTGATATTACAGAACGATTCAGTTATCATAAAATAGTTCAATGGGAGCTGCTACATTCAAGCGGTTGCTTCTCCTGTCACATAATAAATTTGTTTTTCAAGACAATGTGCATAATAATCGAGCAAGTTCTGTCCTGCATGTGGGTCCGAATAAGAAAAGGCCAGTTACAAGGAAGAAATTTGTTCGCGAAGGATGTGAATTACAAAGTTAACCTAGAAAAAATTCTGAAATCTGATATTGGATACATAGATTTCAAAAACATCTGCACCTCTCCTGACTATTTGCAACAAAACAAAAAAAAAAAAAATTCAATGATCCGGCAATTAGGCCCGCCAACATTTTTCGTCACATTTACAAGTGAAAAGAACTGTTGGGATCCATTGGTGGTTGTGGCATCTGACTTGCATAAGAACAGGAAATGTAAAAAAGAAACAGATACACTAGAAAATAGCAACATTGACTACCTCATAAGAAAAGACCCAGTGACATGTACTCACTACTATAGACATAGAATAAATGCTTTGAGACAATTGATATGCCATGATGAAACATTTTTCGGAAAAATATCGGACTACCTTTTTGTCACTGAATTCCAGAATAGGGGAAATGAACATGACCATGCATTCTTGTGGATAGAGGATGCACCAGTGTATGGAGCCGATAACAATTCATAGATAGAACAATTTGTGGATAAATACATAACATGAAACACATATCATTTGGATCCATAACTTGAGAAATTCCATAGACATTACCATACAAGAAGTTGTAGAAAACGAAAATACTCACATTGCAGATACAACTTTCCCGTGCCTCCAATGAGAGCTACAAGAATCATAGAGATAGTTAGTGTAGAGGAAAATGTTGTTGTTGAGAAATCTAAATCCTTGTTCGCATTTCTAGAAGAAGGGGGATTTGATGACATGATGAGCTTTGATGCCTTCTTGACACAGGTAAATCTTTCAGAAGATGAGTACATCCATGCCATACAATGTACGCTTAGGCAACCAACACTTTACCTTAAACGAAAACTCTCCCATATTTGGAACAACAGTTTCTCCAAGGATATGACAGTTATGTGGAAAGAAAATACAGATGCGCGGTACGTGTTGAATGCATACGCTGCAGTATCATACTATACCTTGTATATGGCGAAGATTGATAAATCTATGACAAGTGCATTCAGAAAAATACGCAAAGAACATGAAAGAATTCATATTGATGCCATACAAACGATACACACACTTGGCAATAATACATTGTTTAATCTTCAACAAATGTTTTCTCAGCAAGCAGTTCACATTACACTTTCCTTTCCCCTCACTTGTAGTTCAAGAAAATGTGTCTTCATAAATACATCTCCACTTGAAAAATGCACATTTGTCCTTAAACCACCAGTTTTGCTGCAACAAGAGACCAACAATTCAGAGGACGTGGTATGTCACTCTATTATTGATTATTACATCCAGCATCCATCTCCTATTAGGCATATTTACTTAGCAAAATTCGTATCGCATTACAAAAAAAATGGTGCACCCATATCAAAAAGAAAAAAAACCCTGTCATACAATTTGTCAAATACAATAAACATTGTGACTATGAAAACTATTGTAGAGAAAAATTGTTGTTGTATGTTTCGTTCGATGAAAACGAAGATACATTAATGCATAACTTCTGTACATGGGAGATTGTGTATCTTGCATTTAAGACTATGGTGCACATCAATGAAGCTAGATTTACCTACAATGTTAATCCAACATGAGGCAATCTAGAGGTTGCACTTAATGACCTAGAAACCCCTGGCGATCATGATGACACAGTCAGAGACCCAAAAACAACCAAAACTTCTTTCGAGTCCTATGACTTACAAGGAGATTTGTCTCGTCCTCCAACGGCTAGAAGTGAAAAACGTATTAATCTTAGTTTTCAAGTTACAAAACATCATTTCCTAATTGAAAATAATGAATACCACAGAATAAGACGTCTGTTGAATCATGAACAAGAAACAATTGTAAAGGATATTGCTCTTAAAAAATGCTTGAACATGAACAATTATGTGCATGTGTTCCTTACAGGGAGCAGGAACAGGAAAGACATTCACAACAAAACCATTGTTCCAAATGCTTATACGAATATATGATTCAAACAATTCCTCTGATCCTATGAAACCAAAGGTCCTGATAGTTGCATACACAGGAAAAGCTGCATACAATGCTGGTGGAACAACAGTCCACTCTGCATTTTTAATGTCTTTTAACAAGTCATAGTTTCTTCCACTTAGCAAGGAAATGTTGGATACATTATCTAATCTTTATGAGGAACTCCAACTTGTCTTTATAGATGAAGCATATTCGATTGGGAGTCGGTTCTTGTATTCCATTAACAGCCAACTAAGGAGCATAAAGCATGTGCAGACGAAATACTTTGGAAACATTTACATGATATTCTGTGGGGATCTTTACCAGGCACAACCCATCCAAGAGTCTTTGATTTTTGAACAACCCACGATCAACATGGAAATAGTCACCCATGACTTCTGGAGAGACAATATTAAATGCTTTGAGTTGCATACTACAATGCGCCAAATAGATGAAACATTCATTGCAATTCTGAATAGAATGTGCACCAACAGCCAAACACATGATGACTTGACCCATATCAATTTGAGATGCTTCCGGCCTGCACCAACAAACCCAACATTCCCTTACCTGTTCTACATAAATAAGGATGTTGCAAACCATAACAACCACATGCTCTCCCTAATGCCTGGTGATGATATCATCATCAATTCCATTGACCTAGAAGAAGACAACCATGGAAATGTGCCATGCCATGAACATTCAATCACTTTACCTTTGTAGCTTGTCCTCAAATTAGAAATGTTGGTTGAAATATATGCCTGCAACTATGATTCATAGGATGGATTCGTGAATCGTGCAGATGGAATACTGAAAGGCTATACCAAGACAAAAAAACTGGATGTCTTTTGGATTAAGTTCCATGAACCACATATAGGCAAGTGACAAGCAAGCAAGTTGTCTTATCTATATAATTCAAATACTGGAAGCGATTGGCCACCTATTTTGCAAATATCAAAGCCAGTATCAACATCAACAAAGACATGTCAACTGAAGATTTGAAAACAGTTTCTGATTAAACTTGCATGTGCATGTATAGTCCATAGATCACAAGGACTAACACTTGATAAAGTTTCTTTTCAGCTTGCAGGAATTCGGATACATGGACTTGTCTACACAGCACTGTCCCATGTTAGAAGCATAGAGTCCTTGTATTTACTAAGTCCTCTCACAAAAGATAACTTCAAACTGAAATAGAAAGTTGATATTGAAATGGAACGACTGAGGACCACTGCAAAATGGCAACTGCATTATGATTACCAATCCATACAAACAAATTCATCTATGTTAATTCTCTCGCTTAACACATGCAACTTAAATGCACACATGGATGATACACTGAATGACTATGATATAATGCAATCCGATATTCTGTGCTTGCAAGAAACACACATGGCATTATGCACGCAGAACAAACAATTCCAATATCAAAATTGCATATCAAGTTACATTACACATGGGGTTATGATACTGGTGAAAAAACATCTACCAATTTTGGACCATATACATATCGAAGAAAACAATGTTGAGTTGGTGCTTGCAAATTTTTTTTCTCATGAAACAAAAGTTACAATACTGAATCTGTATGTTGCTCCCCATGCAACATTCTCCAACATAGTACATGTTATTTCCAATGCATTGATCCATTTCCATCTAAACGGGCCCATTGTACTTGTAGGAGACTTCAATATCGATATGCTACAAAATATTGGCAGAACAAAATAATTGGAAAACTACATGTGCAAATACAGTCTTCACTTTCTTATGAACAACACAGTCCATCTCCAAAATGCACTAGTTGACCATGTCTAGTCCAATGTGCCCATTTCTCAATACAGTATGTTTGTATTAGACACATATTGGTCTGATCACGATACAATTGGTATTGCACTTGAATTATGACATAAACATCAAAGTTATTGCAAACTCATATTTGTATGTTTCAAAGCATATATGTATCTCTGATTTGTACACACGTCGCTCTAGACGGTGTTATACTCGAATTATAAAATTTACATTGTGAAGGAAAAAAAAAAGGTACATCCTCCCAAAAACTATTTCTGAATTTATTCAACGTATTCTATTTTTTTTTTGTATATGTACATAGTAGTTTCCTTTTTCTTAACATCTGAACTTATGTTCATATCCGTTTTTCTTTGTACTTTTGTTCATAGAAACATAAAGGAAAAACAGAGGACACAAAGAATTCCTACCCACACACGTAGACCAAACCATGCAAAGGTGCACCCTTTTCATGCCTGTGTTCCACAATAAACATTTTTTCATTTACTTTCTCTGTGTTTGTCAAACTTATTTGCTGCCATGTTTTTTTTGGTTTTTTTGGTTTTGTGTGTAGAGGCAACTACCCTGCACATCCGCCATCCAATAGATGCAATGTTGGGCCGGCTACCCCGCAAGTCCACTTATGAATATCTATATCGCCCAACCATAATGGCTATTCTCATGACAGGGAACATTAGAGGCATATTGTGCATCTCGCAAGTGCCCGATCCAAAAAATGGCATCTAAAATCTCAGCCACCCCGCAAGTCCACTTGTCAAATTGTATATCGCAGAACTGTATGTGCTATTTGTAGAACATGGAACAATAGAAGGCTTTTTTTGACCCCTCGTGCCCGAGAACCCACAAATATGGAATGCAATATGGGTACATGGTGTATAAAATATGACGTCGATACTTAATAAAGGTACATATCTAATTTTGTCTCGTTTCTACACACACCAGTCTGGTAACCACAGAGTTGGTGTTGCACATGAATTATGAAATATGCACTGGGAGTCGGACGGAGCCAAGTTTGCGATCCAAATAAGTGGCTAAGTATGAAATAAGGGATTTGTGCATATTTGTTATGTATTTCTCATTTCTGGGATCCTGCCAGCCCTGGAGTAGAATGTTGAGCCATCCAGAATGCAAACCTTCTTGTCAAATTATTGTCATAAGCTATTTGTAAGTAACCTAGCAATAGAGCCCAGTTTTTTACCCCGCCAACCCGAGAACCCGTGATCCAGAAACTGTCAATGGTCTATAAAATATAAGCCAACTCACAAGTCCCCTTGTCTATTTGTATATCGCAGAACTGTGTGTGTTATTTGTAGAACACCAAACAATAGAGGCATTTTTTTGAGCTCGCCCGTCTGAGAACCCGCCATCCCGAAAGTGGCAAAGTATGGAATGGCATCCATACATTGCTTTGCTGAGCAATTTCGACTCATGCAGTGTCAACATTGTAAACTCATTGGTTTCATTATGCACTTTCACACTTGGCCATTCCTTCCTTGCTTGCTCTTCCTCGTGCCTGTCACCTTCACATATCTGCATAATAAGAAATAATGTTTATATGTGTGTGTGTGTGTGTGTGTGTGTGTGTGTGTCTTCTTTCTAAATCTTTAATGCTAACAGGTCATCATGTAGGCATCATCTAAGCTGTCATTGATGCGCACAAGGCTCGAGAATTTCTGCCATCAATGCAATTTATGCGAATGGTTTTCTTATCCCTTCCCAGTCTTAATTTCAAACGCCATGGAACGTCTTTCACATGCTGCCACCTTGGTTCGTTCATGAAACCTTCACTCCTTAAATGTTCTTCACCGTAACTGCCACCTTTGCAATTCTAAGTATGCAATAATTAAGCTTTACTTATAACAGGTCATCATACAGTACACATAGATATTGTCATTAATGAGGATATTTTCCATTTTCACGCATGGAAGAAATGTTTCCGGGGGATTATATTGTCCCCTCCAGTTCTTCATTTCAAGTAGCATCTGGAGCAAATCAACGTTTTGACAAAGCATTGGCACCATATCTACAACAGTTTTGTAGAAATACAATGAACATCTTCCTCACGACCTTCCTATGCAGAAGAAGGGAAAAATAATTGCAGGGGAGGCAGAGAAGCCCAAAACTTACAGTGAAAACATGGATCTTGACGCTGATCTAGAAAGCATATTCTACAACCTTGATCAGCCCGCGGACGAAATTCAGCCTACCTGCTCAATGGACATGGTTGATACCCTAATTTTTTACGAAGATGAATCCTACGTATTCCAGAATGATGTTTTTGAATCCGAATCAAAAAAATTAATCATTGAAAAAAAAGATGTAAATAATAACCAAAGAATACATCGTTCAGAACTTGACCTTGCCAATATGCAGGCGTCCAAAATCTCTCAACTTCACATGGAAACCAGAGATTCTCTTCATGGTTCCGTTGGACTCATTGAAACCGAAAATGCCAAACTAAATAACCGCATTAAGGAATTAGAGGAAGCTTTGTTTCCTATGCCATTGCTTCACAGTTCTTTGTGAATAGCAATGCCTACTACTACGTGCACTCCTACAACAAATCTAAAAGGGTCCTCTAGCTTCCTCACATCCTGTAGAGGATATGTTGAGAAAAATATCAACAAAATAATGGCACTGATTACGAAGGCCTGGGAAGCATCACAGAATATGGATTCCCTACGGAGCAGGGCACATAACTTGCTCCTACTTTTGTAGACAGATTTAAAAAATGAAGAAAGTTTCCATGTGCACATGGTCATCCCTTTTGCCTTTCATGTCAACAACATGGAAGAGACCAGAATAAGACAACATGATCTCCCTTCCAATAAACGGCTCACTCAACTAGAAGCATGCTGGAAAGAGAAAGTGAAAAATCTGTATGTCATCGTCTAGTCATGTGAGCAAGCATATCAAAGAAAGAAACATTATTGACAAAGCTCACCAAAATAGAGTTAGCAAGAAACACAAATGGATTCCAGGACCCCAGCTTAATCCTCAACTTGCTGGCGTCAACCAAGCAAGCTTTCGATAAACAATTTGATAATTTGAAAGCCTTGTCTTTAGAAATTTTTTACAGCATTATTGAATATCATGAACAAGAGGTGCACAACTGGCTAGTCCGATATTCAGTATAGAATGAAGACATTGATGAAACTCTGTGCAAACTTTCAATTGATCTAAGTGAATTAGAAAATGAAGTTTCCAACATTCAAATCTGCAATGACATCAACGTCACCCCTTTGAGAAACTATATTGAAGAGAACTTGAAGTGGGTCAGTGCCCAAATCCAACAGGGAAATGCATAGTTATTTCTTTGTCAATTCAGTTATTCCAACTTCTCTGAGTAGAAATCTATAGCCAAAAAATGATCTTACCATTTCTACTTTTAAGGTATTACATTCTACCGTGTCCAACTCCTTTCCACAGTCCTATTTCTTGTACATATTTCTTTTATGGTTCGTGGGAGCCCCAATCCTAGTCTATATGACAAACGCATTTACATTTCCAGGGATATGTAACAAACTATTAATTTTTTTATATATTCCAAATAAAAATATTATTTTGTCTGCTTATATATTTACGTGTTCCTAGATTTTTATCTTCATCCATGTTGAATGTGAAGACATTTTGTTTAATTTATCTCAATTCTCTTTTTCTCCTATGCATCTTTTCTCTGGCCTAGTTATTTTCAAAATAAAGTATGAAATAAATCGCTGACTCAAATTTGAGATATCATCTTTCAGATATATATATATATATATATATATATATATATATATATATATNGTGTGTGTGTGTTTCTTTAAATTTCCAAGAATATCTAACAGGTTTCATTATTTTTTATATAAATGTCATGAAATTGTGTTCGCTACTTTTTTTGTACTCAAACGTCTAGACAATATGTTATTTGTTGGATCTTTACCACTTGTGCTTCATACTTTTGCCACAAAAGCCCTTAAAATTTAAATAGTTCGCAAATCTGCTTCTCAATTTGTATATCGCTTAGCTGTGGTTGGTATTTAAAAAATTGCGTATTTGGTATGTGTAATTTATGCTCTCCAGGAACCTATAATTTGATACATTTCAATTTCTTATATCCACTAGCCCTTGTTTTAAAGAAAACTAATTCGGGAATGATAGTTATTTGGTCCTTTTGTCCACCACCCTTTGTAACAAAAGTTGGCAGCAGGACATGGAACAACAAAAGCTACATTTTTAGGTCCCCAACCCGAGAACCCGCGATCCAAAAACTAGACAAGTTTCGATTTAGGGTTCCCTCCATGCTCTAATTTAGGAATGCTAGTTTTTTTCCTCCTTTTATGTGTTCGTAAAATTTCATAGATAGTATGTACATAGAGTTACGTATTTTCTATGTATAGTTTATGGTCTCCACGAACCTATTATTTCATAAATTTCAGTTTCTTGTGTCGATGAGTGCCTGTTTTAAAGAAAACTAATTCGCGAATGCTATCTATTTGGTCCTTTTGTCGACCACCCTATATGCCTATGTAAAGAAAACTGATTCGCGAATGCTAAATTTTTTTAACACAAGCCCCTTAAAATTCAAATAGTCCGCAACTCCAATTTTCAATTTGTATATCGCGGAACTGTCGGTGCTATTTGTAGGACACATACCCACAATCAAAAAACTGGTCAACTAAAGAACCCGCTCTTTTAAAGAAACTAATTCGGGAAAGTTTTTTTTTTCACACTTATGTTAACCAACCTATGTAACAGACATCGGTACTATGTTTTTTTCCTTTCTTTCTCCACAAGCATATGTAAAAAGAAAAACTAATTCGGAAATGCTAAACTTGTTTTAATTAATTATAAACGATTTTATTGATATTAAAATAAGTTATTGAGTTTATTATTTCAATTTGCTTATTCGACATGAGCCTCTCCAAATTCAGATACTCCACAAGTCCAATTGTCAATATGTATATCGTGGAACTCTACTTGGTATTTATAGTACAAGGAACAACCAAAGCCTGCATTTACCGCAACCCGATAACCGACCTAATTCCGCAACACAATTTTTTTCATGCTTATGTTCACTAGCCTATGTAACAGACTTCAGTACTATTTTTTTTTCTTTTTTTGTCCACCAACATATATAAAAAGGAAAACTGATTTCGGGAATGCTAAACTTGCTTTATTTAATTATAAAATATTTTATCGATACAAAAATAAGTTATTCAGTTTATTATTTCAATTTGCTTATTCGACACGAGCGACTTCAAATTCAAGTAATACGCAAGTCTGACTGTCAATATGTATATTGCAGAACTCTAGGTGCTATTTGTAGACCATAGAACAACTAATGCCCAATTTGCAGCCCGCCAGTCCGACAACCCGCGATCCATAAATTTCAAATAGTCCCCAAAACAACTTCTCAATTTGAATATCGCAGAACTCTCGATGCTATTTGTAGGCAACAGAACAACACAAGCACAATTTTCATCCCGCAACCCTGACAACCCGGGATGAAGCTTTCGTACATGCTCTATATATCTACTTCATCAAATCACATACTTTATTTTTGTAGGCCACAGAACAACAGAAGCTTAATTTTCAGCCCGAGAACCTGGGATTCAAAAATTCAACTAGTCCGCAAAACTTCTTGTCAATTTGTATATCATGGAAGTCTAGGTGTTATTTGTAGACCACGAAACAACAGGTCCCCATCCCGACAAACCACGATCCAAAAACTAGCTAAGTCAAGAACCCACTCTTTTTAAGAAAACTAATTCGGGAACGTCATTGTTTTCATACTTATGTTCACCACCCTATGTAACAGACGTCAGTACTATTGTTTTTTCTTTTTTTGTCCACCAGCATATGTAAAAAGGAAAACTTATTCGGGTAACAACAGAAGCTCGATTTTCAGCACGGAAGCCCCAGAACCCGCGATCCAAAAATTCAAATAATCCGCACGACCGCTTGTCAATTTGTATATCACGGAAGTGTCTCTGCTATTTGTAGACCACAGAACAACAGAAGCCCAATTTTCAGTCCAGCACCCTGACAACCCGAAAACCCATGTCAATTATGCACCAAACACTTCTCCAGAAACCTAGGTAACAGACGTTACTACTAATTTTTTTTGTTTTTTTTTGTCCACGACCGTATGTAAAACATACGTTAAGAATACTATTTTGTATACGATGCCTTAAAATTCTAATAGTCCGCAAATCGGGTTGTCACTTTGTATATCGCGGAACTATTCTTTCTATTTTTTTCCCACGTACCCATGTACTTCAACTCCCTGCCCATGTGTCTCCTGACTTTAACTTCATCTTGCTTGAGGCAGCGCGCCATTAATCTGAGTGCGCCCTGCTCTGCCTTCACATCCTTTCAACAGAACTCGTTGGGCCTTTACTCTGCGTGTGCAACCATTTATGGAAACTCACCAGCTCCACATAGTTCTGTTAAATAAAATGAACCCGCGATTTCGCCTACACGCCACTCTGTAATTGTTGGGTTGCATTGGTTATGAACCAAACATTAATAATTTTTGATAAATTTCAAATAAAACTAATTCAGGAATACCATGTGTACTACAACTTGCTACCCACACGTTTACTCCGCATCCAGCCTGGCAAAAACTATGCTGCCATGCAACACTTGTTTAATTTTAGAATATAATTGTAAAATTAAATTAAATTAAATGCATGTCATAATGGATTGAAGTAAGATATTTTTTATATAAAAGAATATTTTTTTTTAAGTAAACAATTTTCTTGAATAAATCTATATATGAATTTTAAAAAGTATACATTTAGTAATAACAACTATTACATACTTTTAAAAATTTATTTTAATATAATATTTTACAAACTTGGATTTAGATTTTCATGTAGCTTAAAAAGTATACATTTAGTAATAACAAYTATTACATACTTTTAAAAWTTTATTTTAATATAATATTTTACAAACTTGGATTTAGATTTTCATGTAGCTTTAAACGATGTATTGGAGATGTTCTAATTTCTTCTTATTAAGAAGCAATAAAAAAAACAGAAATTAATGAAGTTTTGATATCCAATTTTCAAATTGTATATAAAAAATAATTGTGGAATAAATACTATTTTCTTTTTTAATTATATTTTAGTTACTATATTAAAAAAAAATTTAAATTAATGAAATTTTAATATCCAATTTTCAAATTGTTTATCAAAAAGTAATTGTGGAAAAAAGAATATTTTATTTTTGTAATTATATTTTAGTTACTACACAAATGAATTTCAAATAGACTATAATATATATATATATATATATATATATATATATATATATATAAAAAAAAATCACTTGAAACAACATTTTATTCGTAACAATGCTTTAACATATTTTTGTTAACACTCGAGACCAATTCCTTGAAACATGTTCTATTGCAACATTTACTTTCTCGTTAGTTATAGATGATTATTAAATACAAAGGGTACAACTCATCCTCCTCCCAGATTAAGTTAAAAAAATTGAAGAAAAGAATAGATAAAAAAAAAACTCATAAAAAACACATTTTTAAATTCTACCTTAAATATTATATTTTACTTATGAGTTTTTCTCTTATATTTTATGTATCTTCTTTTTGCTTTCTTGTTCCCATTTAACAATAATTTTCATCCCTATTAATATCCCTTAACTTATAACGCTATTCAAAGTCAATAATTACTTTCTATTGAAATCAATAATCATGTGTAAATATTATCACGGTTGCAAAACCTCTTATCACATTTTACAATTAATATAATGTCCATTTAAAATTGAAATTAGTAATGAGAAGATTACCAATATATATTTCTAATAAAAAATGAGCATAAATTGAAATTAGCATTAACATCTTTGAATGATGTTTGTTAATTTTCCATTTTCTAATCATATAGCGTGTGCGTTACATTCTTAATATGAATATCTCACGCAATATGTGATTCATAGTGGGTGTTAGTTTTCATTCCCTTTATGAGAATCAAGGTGAATACATGAATGAACGATACACTAGCATAGTTGTTAACTCGCAGTTGAAAACGCTGAAAGGTCGGTTAAGAACGTGTGCCATAAAATATTTTTGATAATTTGTAATCTGTCTGTGGTAATATAAAACGTTTAGCTGTACGGTTTAATTCTATTTATTTATTTAAACGTGGCAATTACATATCCTTATAGTAATTTTTTAATGTGATTAGGTAAATGTTAAAAAGTAAACATGTTAACGGATGTCTTGATAAATGCAAGAAAGTTATGAACAATAAATCTGACCCATTGATTTTGGAGGACGACTAAGAATATGCCAACATCTCAATGCATAGCTATCAGATTATGATTTAAGGTTAAATAAGATTAAAAGATCATTAATTGTGCCCATTGTCAATAGGTGTACACCTTTCAGCATAATTAAATAGACCCACAATTTTATTGTGGAAAAATATTAAAAAATTGAAAAAAGTATATATCTCCTCTAGAATCGAGAGGCTCATATCTTACATGTGACGTCCAAAGTATCAAGTTAGATAAACTACATCATGCAACTTCGAAATAAGTCTATATATCCACCGAACATTTGGTTTCTTTTATGGCTATGCGCCTTTAATTTATTATGGAAATCTATACTCTCACTGAATATTTAGTTTTTTTAATAACTACAAACCTTTAATATGTACCTATATCACATGTTTTAAATAGATCTTTTTTTAAGTAAATTTATATCGATTTTTTCTAGTAAATTTAACCCTCACGATGTTCATATACATTAAACCCTAACTCATGTAAAATATGAAATCCAACTATCCAAGAGAAGCATTATCTAGAATGAACAAGGAAATAAAGAATATAAACATTTTATTGATCTAGTGTAATGTCAAAGTTAAATAACACCTAGGAGAGAAGCTTGATGTAGGAAAATGGGCTCCAAAGCCCCTTCTTCAGATGGGTCCTTGGCTTCCTTAGTGTGCTCCAACTCAAACCTTGATTAGAAAACAAGGTAAGAAACCAGAGTGTGGAATCAAGAGAAGAGGCTTCTCAGGATTTTAGTGGTATTCCAACAAAGTAACCTTACTTAGATGGAATGATGTGAATGAGTGACCTCAATAGCTTTATTTATAGTTGTATGGTGGAGAATCCTCTTGACATAGTCTTCTATATAGTGGTTAAACATGTCTAGATCAATGTTTAATAATAATAATTAGGGTTTGATGAGTCCATAGATAATTAACGTGACATTACGACAACCCAGGTGCATTGATTGAGCCAAAAAAAAGTTTTAAAAAATGAATTTTTGTGCAACACAATTTTTGGGATTTTATTGACACTACCCATGTGCACTTAATGGGCTAATATATTCCATCTTTGGTCAACTTCTAGGGTTGAATTGGTTGATTTTGACAAGTTTTAGGTCATGTGATGGTGTAATGGAGTAGTGGTTGAGGATTATGCATACCAAAGTGATATATTCAAGTAAAACTACTCAAAATGGTGCAAGTGAGCATTTTAAGGTGATAACAAATTTCCCCTTTATGTATAAGGTTAGGAGAAAATCGTATGATTGAAATACATCACATTTTATTTACCTAAGAAAACAAAAGGACCAAGGAGGAAGTAGAATGTCGAAATAAGTAATATTTTCCATGAAAGGATGAAGGAGAACAACCTGCCAACAACATACTAAAGGGGTGAGGTGTGTAGCACATCTCTTGGGACAAGGTGGGCATACCCATGCTCATAGAGATATACCCATGTAATAGTACAATGAGGGACCATAACAAAGAATGGGCTAGGGCAATGAGGCAATGTGTCAGAAAATAATATCGTATGAAATCATGACAAGGAGGCGAAAAATCATAATACAATAATATCAACAGTTTGACGCACAAGCTTGGGACCAGGAGGCCAAGTCAAACATATAATCATAATGAATATTGCAACTTATATGAGTACATGGTAATTGATTCCCTCAAGGGAAAGAAACAACCAAAGGAGCCCTATTGAAAAGGGGGGCCCCTTAAGATATGAAGTGAACTACTAGAAGGAAAGCTCAAATTGGTGGCTCTAGGAATGGATAATAGAGCCTATCAAATCTAAGGAATTGAAACTGAAGTTGAATCGTTGAAAATCATGTATTAATATTAATAGTGCAATAATGAGATGGATTCAACCATGTGAGAGATGACCAAGTCTGAGAGAAAATAGGATTCTTTGAGCTTGTTTTGAAGTGACCCAACAATGAGGAACATGGGACCAAGGTACATAGTTTAGTGAGGCCAACCCCTAGAATCAATGTGTTGGTGTTGATAGGGGAAAGCCCACTAGAATCTAGGGATAAAAGGAACCCCCAAGAACCAACATCAAATAATACCCAAAGCTCGAAAAATGTTGTGGCCATAACATGTGGGAATCTACCTGGAGGGAAAGTCCCTCTTGAGGGATGATACTACTCACAAATGTTAGGGAATATGGAACAATCAACTAGACCATTGAACCATCAAGTGTATTAGTCTCAATAGGTGTGATAAGGAGATAGAGTTGAGCATGTGAGAAACAACAAAGTCAAGGAAAAATGATGGGTCTCCCTATTTGGTTCAAGGTAACCCATCAATGAGGAAATTTGACCCAAGGTTACATACACCACCTTCTAAACCAAACCCTTAGATTACATCAAGGAAAATTTTAAGGATCCATACTTTTCTTAAAGTGTAGAAACCTTGGTTAATCTTACTAATTCATAAAATTCCAACCATAAAATGTTTGGTGATATTTTTATAAGAATATTGAAATTTCTAAAGATGTTATATAGTTTCTAGATTATTTTGGCAATTTTAGAGTAAAATTATTTTATCCTATAGAATTAAGGGGAATCATTTAATAAAAATATGGATAAATCATTTTCACATCAGGATATTGTAACATCATTCTTTCCCCAATATTGTGATTATGTTTATGAAGCATGTAATTATGTTTTGATTTATTGAAAACACCAAAACCGTTGATTGAGAGGGAACGACCTTGAAAAGTACTAGCCATGATACACACGAGGGAATTGATGAAGCAAGGATTGATTAAGTGGTTGGGTAAGGTGGAGCTGAGTTGTTTTTTTACGAAGAAAACATGAATCTTGTTAACCAGCTAAATTATTCTTACTAAGCATAAATGCACACCTTACAACGTACCCAATTTGAATGAAAAAACATGACCAGTTATGGAATGTTAGGAAGTGGTTGAGTCCATTAATGGTTGATTGACAAATTGGTTTTTTGAAGAAGCAATGGGCCAATTGAATAACATGACAAAAGGACACCACTAACTTACCCCTTTAGGATAGGGATTGTGGACTGTAGGCGACGTCTGACAGAAGCTACAAAAGTCCCAAGGGGATTGGTGGAAGAAGAGACCAAAGGTGGAAAAACACCACCAAACTGAAAGAATCCAAAAAAATAAGACATAAGGGGGAGTGTGCATGCACACATAGACCAACAAAGGAAATGAGATAAAAACAGAGGAGTTTGAGAGCACATATTGAGGAAGAAAAGAAAGTGGGAGGTTTCCTTGAAGAAAATAGGAAACTCGTCCAATTGAGATTGATCACCCTTAAGCAGAGAAGACCTGAATCCATACTGGAGAAATAATGGGTTGCATCTTGGTTCTTACAGGACATAAACTAGCACTGATAAGGGGATGTCTCTAAGGGACTGTTTAGCAGAGAAGGGACTCCCTTGTATAGAGGAAATCCAGTTGAGAAACCACTTGATAAACTTATAAATACCCTGAGCTCAGTGGGAAGGGGACAACTTCAATTGTTGTCAGAGGATGACGGAGAGTAACCTTCTTGGATAATCTAAAGTTTGGATTCCATATGAATCGTTCCCCTTGTTGTATCATGGCTTGGCACAGGGGTGGCGTATTGTAGGAAGGAACTCCATAATATGGCCTAAGGTTAGGGGGGAAGGCGCCATCTCTAAGTCAGTTGGTGTTGTCATTTCTTTGATTAGATAAGTGTATAACTTGGTTTGTTTACCTAGTGTTAAATGTCATATACATGTAAAGGTTTGAATTAAATGGGAAATGTGGTTGTTTAAAGCAATGAATTAAACCCCTAAGTAAATAGAATGTGTTTGTTATGGTTTTTACTCGGTCTGATAAGTTAAAAAAATGAACCAGTATGGACACCCTATGTCCGAACCTTACAAATTTAGAGGAAATTTTGCAAGACATGGACAAAAACGTCATTCAACTAGTGATGCGAATGTCTTGTTGGCCAAAGAAATTTCCTATGAGGAATGGAGGGCTCAATTCCTAAGGTAGTTGTGATTCTTAGTAGAAACTTGCAAGATATGCATAAAATCCTTTCGACTAAGTTAATGGGCCTCAAACAACTTGTGAGTAGATATTGAACTCTCAATATATATAGTAAGTTTCGTAGAATCCTGGAATTGACTAAGCCCTTGAGTCAGATTGATTTTCCTAAGGAAAAACGACGTTCATTTGGAATGACTTCCAACTGTTGATTTGGCATGTTGGAAAAATACATACCATTGGTCGATGATGACACTTACAGAGTGGTTAGATGAGGTTGTGTTGGGAACTCCACAGAGGAAGGCCCCGATTCAACTGAGATTGTCGGTCTATCAGAGGATGACTAAGCAGGAAATATGGGCCACTGGATTCCTATGTCAGTACGTCGGAGTAAGGTGGTCGGAGGTGATGTGAAGTGGATCAGGGTAGACTCTCGATAACATAATTCTAATAATTGTAGATCTCTCATATTGTATGTGCGATATTCCAGTGATTGGATTCTGCGAGAACCTCTTCGAGGAGGGGAAATTCAAAACTCTAGTGGGATAACGTTTCAGACCCGAAAACCATGGAGACCATTGGATTAGACGAAAGGATATTTTTTGATCCATCGGGGAGGTGCATGTTCGAAGTGAGACCATCAGGGTGGATTGTGAACTTGAAGCAGAGGCGCTCCGAAAAGAGGAGTTCCGAAAATAGAGAAGGAGTGTTTATTGGTATGGGGGTGAGATTTAATCTTAGCTGTGAGTTTTGTAGGTCCCATCTATTGGTAATCAGAGTTGGTGCTCAGGAAATGAGTAACCATCAGGTACGTAGAGGCTCCAATGTGATCATAGCCATTAGAAATCCATGCCCAAGGACCATTAGATTTTAGGAAATGGTCTATCAGGAAAATGTCATTGGAGGGAAGGCCAAAACAAATTGTTGGGGCACTTCGATGGAGTAATATCGAATAGGTCCAAATCATTACTCCAAGGGAAAAAGAAAAACTTGATCATCTGATTGAGGGTACATAGGTACCTAGGGACTCCAGTAATCTAATTGGTGAGGTTTCTTTGAGAATTAATAAGAGTCATTTTAGACCAAATTGATGGTAGGAGTCTTCACTTAAACAACTGATGATTCCGATAGCATGCCCAGAGAGAGCAAGCAAGAAAAATCAATATCCCACCAGCCTAAGTTTGGATTAGGGGGCCTGGTGTGATACAGAGTGGTATCATAGTAAAGTTCAAAATCTAGTCTTGAATGGGTCGCCAAAGTCATTTGAAACCGTTTAAAGAAAGTTTTTACTGGTTTTCTAGCATGCATGATTTCATCAGTAATGTAATTACTAATGATAGTTGTTGTTTCAACACATAGGACATACCGAAAGTAAACAAAGGTGATTGGTAAAACATAGTATGAAATAATCTATGGATGACACCTCACACCTCAAATATGATGAATCTGATGGCTAGAGGGATAGAGAAACCCCTCCATATTTGATGGCCATAGTTAGAAGTGTGAAGGAAGACAATGAGAGGCTTATGAGAGCCTAAGTTGAACATGAGGAATTGAATGCATTACTACTACAGAGCTTGTCTGAAATCCAGAAACATCTACAACAAGGCCCTAGTAATGCAGAGTTGCAACGGTTGGGGAGGTTGAAAACCCCTTCAAATGCTCAAATGCACATATTGGCTCACAATGATGTGGGAAATATTTCTTCCATAAAGAGGTATCGAGATTCCAAGAGGGGCATATCAGGTGGAAGTGTTTTCATGGAGTCATCTAGCAGGAAGGATACTTTGGTAGATTTTTCCAACAGTGGCACAAAGTCAAGTGTACCCAGGAAGAAGAAGAGGAATAATTATTAGATCTCTTTAACTGAAGAATTCAAGAAGGCAAAGTCGCCTACACTTGATGGATATATAAAGAAGGGAGAAGAGGCTAAATCATAGTTGTTTGGTTTAAACAAGTACTTCCAGGTACATAATTATTTTGAGAACACTAAGGAAAGGATTTTCATTTTTAACTTGAATGGAGGAGCTTCCATCTGGTGGGAATAACTCAAGGAAATCAAAGAATTGAAGGAAAGAAAACTAACATGGAAAAAAATTGATAAATACTTCCAGAAGGCTTACCTATAGGAGAAGTATTATGACAACAAAGTCAAGAAAAATCCATGAGAAAAATTTGGGACAAATTACCATGGATGCATACTCCAAAAGGTTTATGGAGTTGTTGAGGTCTGTCCCCTACCTCAAGGACGGGATTGATAGAGTGCAACGCTTTCCCAGTGGATTACCATAGTCCTACCAGGACTGAATTGAATTCGACAAACCAAAGACATTGGAGGACAATATTCATAAGGCTAAGTGTTTTTATGATCAGTCTAAGAATAAGCAAGAGCCTTCAAAAGATTGGAAGAGGAAGGAAAAGAGTGGATTCCAGAAGAAGGGATTCAAATCCTTTCTATATAAGAATTATAGGAAAGGTGCAAAGTTGGGTCAACCAAGAAAAAGTGTGCATCAAAAAAAAATTCCATCTCAGAGTGGAAATAAACTAGTAGAGAAAACATGAGAAAGAGTAGAGGATCCCAAAAAAGGACCTTTGCAATGTTGGGGATGTGGAGAAACACATATGTTGAGGGATTGTCCCCATAGAAAACATGACAATAGAAGGGCGTATAATGTGCATGAGGCATCTACAATCAATGATGTAGACCAAAAAGTGTCGATAATTTATGCAGCTGTAGAGAATTGACAAGCAGACCATCAAGCCTCTATGGTGGAATTGGAAGGTATTTTTTTCAATCCACCCATTTCTATTTTAATTGAACCAGGATATAACCTCAATTATGTTTTTCCTCGATTTGTTGAGGCATTCTCATTGTAGAGAAAGAAACATGCAAGAGCATGGCTATTCCAATTAGCCACTGGAACCAAGAGGAAAGTGGTTGAGTTGATCGAAGCATTTCCAATTGAAATGGATGGACTAAAGACTCTGAAAACCTTGAATACCCTACCCCTAGTTTCATACAATGTACTTTTGGGAATGGATTGGTTAGATACCCATAGAAAAAAGTTAAATTGTTATGAGAATATTTTGGAATGTGAAGACGAGGAAGTCAATGCAAGGATTTTGAAGACGAGGAAGTCAATGCAAGGATTTTGAAAGGAAATAAAAATCCAGTTTCAATAAGGAAAATATCAACATTGCAACTCAAGAAGTTTAGCAGAAAAGGGTGTCCCTTGTATGGAATACAAGTTCTTAACTTAGTAGAGAATAAAGAGTTGAAATTTGAACATCACCCAGTGCTATGGGAATTCAGAGATGTGTTTCCAGAGGAAGTGCTGAGACTAACTTTGAAAAGAGATCTAGATTTTTCAATAAATCTTATGCGTGGAGAATTGACAGCTTCAAAAGTACCCTACAGGATGAGCACCCTAGAGTTGGTGGAGCCGAAGGTGCAGTTAAAGGAAATGTTGGATAAGGGTTACATTAGGTTGAGTGTGTCTCCATGGGGAGCACCAACCCTGTTTGTAAAGAAGAAGGACAATACCTTGAGACTATGCATCGACTATTCACATTTGAACAACATGACCATCAAGAACAAGTATCCTTCGCCTAGGATAGATGATATCTTTGATCAGCTAAGAGGAGCTACAATTTTCTCAAATATTGATTTAAGGTTAGGATATCACTAAGTCAAAATCAAGCATGAGGACATCAAAAAKACAACATTTAGAACAAGGTACGAGCACTATGAATTTGTAGTGGTGCCATTTGGGCTCACAAATGCATCAAATACATTCATGTGTTTGATAAATAGTGTGCTCAACAAGTATTTGGATAGATTTGTATTAGTATTTGWGGATGATATCTTGGTGTATTCCAAGAACATAGAAGAGCATGAAGAGCATCTTAAGATGGCACTGCAAGTGATAAGGGAGCACCAACTGTATGCTAAGTTTGTGATTTATTCCAAAGCATTTTGGAACAATCAGTCCTTGGTTGGGTGGAATGTCCGTCCCAAGCAACTGGTTGCACAATTGTTGTCAAAATATACATGTTTTGTCTTGTTGTTGTGTTAAATTATGTATTTAATTGTTGTGCATGAACTCTGTGTATTTGAAAGTGATTTATATGATTCTATAATGAGTTGTTTAGCTGCAAATCATGTTGATTATTAGGATTCTATAGATGCTTCTATTTTGTGGTTGAAGACAATAGCTGAATTTGTTTTAATTCGTATATGTACGCTACAGGAAATTGGCTAGCAGAAAAATAGTTTATTAGTTAGCAAAAATTTCATTTCACACCGTAATGTCACTCAGATGGGATGGGGGATGTTACATTAGACTATATTTGTCTTATGTGTGATCATTGTGCAATGGTTATGAATGCTACAGTACTTGGTTTATGCTACAATATGAAGTATGATGGTAATACATAATTGAATTCACTAAGTAACCTAAGAAGAGAAAATACAAAATAACACATGCATAACAAATAAGTAAGAATGACAAGGATGATCACACCTCGTTCCCTCACTATTGCAAAAAATCAGTTCTTGCATCCCCAATAGATGCCCCGGGTGAGACTTCAACTACATGCAGATGATGTCGAAAGGGCTAGTGTCTCAATGGTTTTGGTGGTCCATATAACTTGAACCTAGGGTCTTACAACCACGCACAAGCCAACAATGGTCTAGGAGAAAACTTAGTAGGCTAGTAGAGGTTATCATGATTGTGGATACAAATTCTAGTTGCGACCCTAATTCATTGATTTCATCATGGTACACTTATGAAATGTCTACATATTCTTCTTTTCCTTGGGTAAACAAAATTTATGGTTCTTTTTTATTATCTTTAGGTTATTTTGATTGCTTATAGTCTCCTGCAAATGAGATGTAGAGACCTATTCCATGTGGTGTTGTGGCCTCTTCAGTGCATCCTTATTATTCACCACGAGTTCAATAGTCATGGTGGTAGCCCTGATGTTGACCAATTCTTGGGGGAGAATGTGCAAACGATATCACCTCCTCCCCTCTAATTCTATGATTATGACCTTTGTGCCTTCATCATCTAGAATTTGTACAATATCCTTGCTTAATGTGTCCCTAACACTTGGAACAATGGTTTTAATTGAATCTAATGCATTAGTAATAAAAAGTGTATTTACCAATGATTGATTGGAAATAAATCTCGATATGTTGGTAACTCATTATTTTTCCCTCCCTAATTCATTGAACTCTATGGGTGTTGTGACTAGCCTAGTAGCCTTGTGTGAGTATTTGAGAATTGGACTCATTTCATGTAGCTAAAGGATCAACCAATGAGACCATGATCTGTATTCCATTCTAAGATGATTGGTGGCTTTTCAATCACCAATTGGCATGCTCAAGGTTTCTTTAAAGTCCTAAATGCCATTAAGACACTAGTCATAAAATGTATGGTTTTCTTCATGTTTTTTCCTATGAATGTTGCATCATCTAAAATATTTGTCCTGATATTATTTGTAATAGTAGATGAAGTTCCCTTGACATTTTTCTTGTAAAATTTTGTATTGTTGTCATCCTTGATAGAATTAAACTTTTTTTGGGGGGGGGCGTATGGTTCCACCACCTTAGCCACACTTGTCTTCTATTTATTTTTTTGTAGTTCTTCTAGTTTATATGGAACTTAGGGAATGTGAAAATGTAATGCTCTATGGTTTTTCATTTCCACACTCTTGGCCATGTCTCAATTTCCTATGTTACGGCATCATCTTGAATGATCAATGGTAGTGGGGACACCTCTACTTTATCTCCCATGACCATCTTTGGTTCAATGTAGGTATTGTCCCTTTCAACTTTGAATGATAAATATTTGTCATACTTATCAATGGCATACTACAAAACCTGAATTGTAGATTGAGTAGTGCTAATAATGTTTTTATACAATTTTGTGAATAATTTTTCATTGAATCTTTTGGTGTTTATGTCTTTAGAGACATGCCATGGTGAAAATGTTGTTAATACTATGTATTTATTAGGATTGGTCATCTTGTGACCCTTTGGTGCTTTCAAGTGCAACATATCATACCTTCTTCTACCACTATTTCCCCTATAGTTATCATTGTAATTCCCAAAATGGGGTGGTGTGAGTTTGATTTATTTTCTACTAATCTAGTACCACCATGTTGATCATCAAAATGAAGGACCCAACACATTTGTTTTCTCTCATTGAATATATCAATTAGATTATAATATCTATATACCATTCACTTGAAATAGATCTATAACTTGTATAATATGATATAGAATATTTTTGTTTGTATTATATGTAGGTTCATTGGAGTTAGTTATTCTTCTCCACTTTCCCCTCTTACCCTTCCAAAAAACTATGACTTGGAATAGGGAGACCCTTTGATTGGAGGTCTCCATAGGTTTCTCTCGTTTTCCTCCCTTAACCCCTAACTTAGATATTGTAAGTTTTGATGGAGTAAAACTCCTTAAGCCTTGTTTTTTGTCATTTTCATACCAATCTACCAGCAAGGATATAATAATACACATTGTAAAAAAAATATTGTCAATAATGACAGGTTAACCTAGTTATTAAACCAAGCAAACATAGTGAAGAAAAATATGTTATGGTGGATAGGAATTAGAGTTATGGGAGGTGGAAAAATTTGTTTATATTTCTTAATCCCTAATTCATGATTCATGCATCTATGATGATTGTAAAACCCAAAAATAATAGAAAAATAATACCTAAAATAAAATACAAATGATTATGTAGCAAAGTATCACAAAATTCAAAATTTGTTTTCGGCTAATCATTTACATAAAGATGCATGAAAATTTTAACATCACCACTTAAGAATTAATAGGGTGTGAGAGTGATAGGGTGTCAAAATTTTTTTTTTTTTAGTTGTATCTAAGTTACTCATATATTCATATCATGCAAAAAAAAATTACAAACCAGAATGTCAAAGCTCTACCAAAAAGAAAACCAGAGCTTTGATGCATGTCCATATCAAAATTGTAATGTCAGAGATAGTGTAATGTCCCCAAATAGAATTGTGATAGATTTACTATCTAAAGTAGTTCTAGTTATACTCTTTATATGTTATTAAGTTGATTGAGAACTTTCTACAAACATTTCACACATAATCCATAGATATTCATTTTATCAAACATGTTGTATACACCAGAAAATAGAAGAGATAATATGACACTTTATTACTAATGGAATTTTGACCACACAATACAATGACTAGGGTTTTTGTAGCAGCTGTGACAAATCAACAAACAATAAACTGAAAACCAAAACCTGGTGTAGTGCCATGGTCTTTCCTAGTAAATGGCTTCTCCAATCTGTAGAAGGATAACTCCAAAACTCCAAACCCCTTCTAAGAAGGATGAAATAACCCTATCAGACTTCGTTGGATATGATGATGAGCCGCTCCAACAAAACTTTCTATGGAAATCCAGTTGCTCATACCTGTAACAACTCTTCCATTCAGATCACAAAGGGCCTCGTCAGAAACAATTGGATGTCTAGCAGGGCCTTGTGTGACGAGGCTGAACAACCAATTAGGGCCTCATGAGATATCCTATTCTCAAACCATGGGGGTGAATCTTGGTATTGTTTCCTGAAACCCCTGAGCACATGCAAAATTAAAGTACGACCTCCTATGTATGGTTCTTCCAGACTCCTACGCAATTCGATAAACCTCCAACTAAATAAAAACTCCCAAGTGAAGCTCTAATGGAAATACTAGATGGATTCCCATATTCTATAGTCTCCTGATCGAGGTGGTTATCGGTGGCCACCCACCTATTCCAACTGGCTCATCATGGTGGCTTTTTAGTTTGGCATTTTTTCCTAGTTTTTGGGTTTTGAACTTTTAGGATATTTTTGAGGCCCTAAACAACGTTTTTAGGGCTCGCCACAGTGAAACTGTAGACTAAGATACATTTTGATGGCATATTGTGTAGTCCTAATATACACCTTTCCAAATGGATATCGTGCTCCTAAAAAAGAGATCGTATGCAAAAGTTACGACCCTAGGAAGTTGATGTACTAACTTACCCCAATGGGGCCCACATGACTTTTGGTGCTTAATCTCCTAGGGTTATATTTTTCGATGTATAGGGTTTTGGAATTGATAGTTATTTTAAAAAGGATTTCAAAGCCTCATTGTAATCATCTGCTGGTGAGTGAGTGCAACTGTCACATCTCTTCTCATAGATAACTTGACACCATTCTAGCAAGCTTGTTTTTAGTCTGCATTTTACAGTTTTAGCATATTTATTTATGGAATAAAATCCATTTTTATTATATCTGTGTTATTGTTCCTTGTGTCTCTACGTTAATAATAATAATAATAATAATAATAATAATAATCTATGTTAATTTCTTTCCACTCATAAAATCTGGATCAATGGTATCCGAGCGGTGTTCTCATTGTCATTCTTAGTGCATGCCCCCGGCGAGGTTAGGGTACAAAGAGTTGGGTCTCGAGCTTGTTTCTCTTGAGGACAAAAGATCTCTCATGCCCAAGTGAACTTCCATGGTGGGAGAAAATAAAGACGACGGGATAGGAGATCCTTTCAAACTGTTGCTTGAGGAAGCCCTCACACAACAGAGGAATGAGATGATGGATACTTTTGCGCAAATCCTTCAACAACTACCCATAGGCGACGCATCTTCCTTGAGTGGAGGTGCCACCCCCTTAAAGGTACATATCAACTTTGATATTCCTACATTTGAAGGTCAGAGAGATGCAGATGTTGTAGACAAATGGTTGAATCTTCTAGAACAGTATTTTTCTGTCCATGGATTTTCGAATAGAGAAAATATTACTTTTGTGCTCCTCAAATTCATTCCCCATGCCAAATATTGGTGGGATACTTTCTCTGAGAAAAATGCAACAGAGGAACCCTCATTATTTATAGTCGCAACCACCTGGGAGCCCTTCAAGGATGCTATTAAGGAACAATACTACCTTGTTGGAAGTTATGATGACCTGTATACATAATGGACCACACTACGACAGGAAAGGGACCGAGCAATGCCAGAGTTCAAAAATATCTTCCATACCTTGAGCACCAATATAGGTATCAAATATTCCAAGTGACATCCGATTCTCAAGTACCGCGATGGTATGCATAAAAACATCGAGGATTAAATGTAGTTTTTGGACATCTCGTCCTTGGGCACGAACTATCGACATTCTATCAAAATCGAGTAGAAGATTAAACAAAAGATGTGAAAGTTTGGGTATGGGAACCCCTCACAGAAGAAGTATAGAAAGGGAAGCCCTAACCCACAGAACAAATGGCAGACAAAATATGGACATCCTAAGGACAACCAGTTTAAGCCGCAAACAAAGAAGGACAATGGAAAGACAAAGAAAGATATCGGGAAGTGGTGTGACTTCCATAAGAGCCCCTAGCATAACATTGTTGATTTCCACTCAAAGAAGTCATTAGTGGCTAAGATGAAAGCTTCTGAATCAGATGTGGGTTGAAAATTTGAGTCATAACTAGAAAAGGGAGACAGATCATTGTCATGGAACCTAGTGCCACCATTGCTACCACCAAGATCCAGCCTAGTGAACCTGATGAGCCAGAGGAAGGAGAGAACCTCTTTCATTCACAGATGTGGGTGAAAGGAACACCACTGTGCTTCATCATTGATAGCAGTAGTCAAAATAAGCTCATCTCAATAGAGTTCGTCAAGTGGATAAACCTGCCAACAACGATGCACCCGCAACCCTACACCATCGGATGGCTCCACCAAGGAAGCAATATGTGTATCAGCAAACAGTGCTACCTATCATACAACATCAAGCCCTCCAAATATGAGTTATTGTGTGATGTTTCCCCCCTTGAAGTTTGTGATGTTCTTTTGGGCCAACCTTATTTATAGAAACATCATGTTGTATATGAGTCTAGGCCTCACAGTGTTATTATTAATTTGAACAAGAAATTGTACAGGATAGCAGTCCCACCTAGTGCAATTTCCTTGATCTTTGCTAAGAAATGCAGGAATGTCATATCTCAGACTGGGAAGTTTGTCTTCTTCATGATTCACTCTCAGAGTAAGTGAAATATTGCAGCCACATCTAGGGCCTTCGCGACTGGCCTCTCCACGTAGTAGAAGAAAGTGGATAAAGTCGTGGAAGAATACAAAGACATCTTCTCCTTACCTACTAGAGTTCCTTTACACTATCAGGTCAATCATTCCATATATATGACCCCCAATGCACCTCTACCCAATGGGCCAGTCTATCGTCGCTCTCTATTAGAAAATGAGGAGATCAAGCATCAGATATAAGAATTGCTCCAAAAGGGGTACATATGACCGATCTCATCACCTTGTGGAAGCCTAATCTTTCTTGTATAGAAGAAAGACAATACTTGACCACTCTACATTGATTATCGAGCCCTAAATAAAATCACAGTCAGGAACCTATACCCGATTCCCTGAATCGACGATCTCCTTGATCAAATCAAGGGGGTTGAATACTTCAGTAAGATTGATCTGAACTATGGCTATCATGAGGTCCCAATAGAGAAGACAGATGTATGGAAGACTTCCTTGTCTTTTTGAATGGTTGGTCAGGCCCTTTCGTTTGAAAAATTCCCCAACAAATTTCATGAAGATGATTGACGATGTCTTGCAGCCTTTCAAGAATTATTTTGTAGTGGTGTATCTGGATGACATCATCATATACGAAAAGACTTGGGCAGAACACTTGCAGTATATTCAACATGTTCTACACACTCTACGACAACACAAGCTATATGCCAACTTGGAAAAATTCTCCTTCAGCATGGACATGGTCCAATACCTAGGCTACATTGTTGATGAGCATGGTGTGCATGTGGATCGAGCCAAGATCCAGGTCATCTGTGACAAGCCAGCCCCAACCACACTCACTAAGCTTCAGATCTTCTTATACCTTGACAATTTTTATCGCAGGCTCATGTTGGGATTCTCCCATATTGCATGGGCCCTCAGCCAAGTAACCATGGGTGGTGGTAAGGAAAAATTTGTGTGGGGCCTGTCCCAACAACAAGAATTTGATGATTTGAAGCAATGCTTGTGCTCAACCCTAGTGCTTTCATTACTCAACCTGCAAAACCCCTTTGAGATCAAGATAGATGCTTCAAACTATGTTGTGGGTGCAGTTCTCACTCATAACGACTACCCCATGGCCTATCATAGTGAGACAGTATCACATGTTTCCCATAAGTACACTACTTACAACAAATAAATGCACTCCATTGTGCAATCCCGCCATCAGTGGAGGCATTTCATTCTTGGAAAGAATACATTCATCAACACTGATCATAAGTCATTGTAGTTCATGCATACATAAGGAAAATTGCAGAATGATTGCCATCATAAGTGGTCCACATACTTGCAACAGTTCCACCTCAACATCAAGTATAAGATAGGAAGTACCAACCACATCATTGATTTCCTCATCCGACCTCCATTCGTGGCACTCATCACGATGTTATAATCTTGCGGCCATGAGACCTCTGGATGGCAAGATCCCTATGAGAAAGATCTTGACTTCGCCACCACCTACCAGATGTTGGGCACAAACACAACTGTCACTAATTTCCATCTTCAAGACGGAATTTTGTGCCATCTGGGCCATATCTGCATTCCATCGATCGAGTGATTGAAGATTATTTGGGAATCCCACTACAGTTGGGTGGCAAAACTCTTTCGCGTAGAAAATACAGTGGAAGTGCCACAACAACATTTCTACTAAGCGAAACTTCGATAGGATGTCAACAATTATATCAATTCCTACACTTCCTATGCTATTTCCAAACTGGCCATTAAGAAACAAGGCATGTACAACCCTATTCCTACTCCTAACATGCCACGGGAATCCATCTTAATGGACTATATGTCGGGCCTTCCATCCACCAAGCAGGGAAATGACTGTGTTTTTGTGGTTGTTGATTGCTTTTCCAAGACGACGATTATTTTTGCCTGCATGGCCCCATCGGAAGCTTCGTTCCACTCTATTATGGACCTCACACCATCACCAAGGTTGTGGGAAAAAATTCTTTTGAGCTCAGCATTCCCCCCTTCCTTGGCTTGCACCCAATGTTAAATGTGGATCTCCTTCGACCATATTTTCCACCATTATTAGACACCTCAAAGATAACAGAACAACTGACACCAAAAGATATCAACCTTGAATGCATGGAACAAGAATACACTGATAAAATCATGGACACACAATTCAAGGGCACTCTCCAGCAGAGGATCCAACTTTATTGGGTTTTCAAAGATAGGCAACTCCTGCACCAAGGCAAGTGGCTCACCTGGGGCCAAATTCAACTGAAATTTCCTCATCTTATGAGGGAACTCAATGAAATTGATCTCATTGCTTCCTAATGGGGGAGGATTGATACAGGTGGATATCGGTGGCCACCCACCTATTCCAACTAGCTCATCTTGGTAGTTTTTCAGTTTGGCAGTTTTTTCCTAGTTTTCAAGTCCTGAACTTCCAAGGATGTTTTGAGGCCCTAAAAAACGTTCTTAGGGATATCCATATTCAAACTATAGAAAAAGACAAATTTTGATGGCATAATGTCTAGTTCTCATACAAACCTTTCCAATGATATACCGTGCACCTAAAATGAAGATCGTATGCAAAAGTTATGACCCCGGGAAGTTGATGTACTAACTTACCCTAATGGGGCCCACATGACTTTTGGCACTTCATCTCCTAGGGTTAGGTTTTTGGATGTCTAGGTTTTTTAAATTCATGTATATTTTAAAAAGGATTTAAAAGCCTCACTTTAATCACCTGCTGGAGAATGAGCGCAATTGTCACATCTCTTCTCATAGATAAGCCACCACCATTCTAGTGAGCTTTTTCAATTTGCATTTTACAGCTTCAGCATATTTATTTATTGAATAGAATCCATTTTTATTGTATCTATGTTATTGTTCCTTGTTTTTCTGTGTTAATAATAATAATAAACTGTGTTCATTTTGTTCCACTCATAAAATATGTATAAGCTCCAATGGAAATCCTGGGTGGATTTCCCTCTTGTCTAGCTAGGGTGGATATTGCACCACCAAAACCAAACCAACAGTGGAAGGGTTTTGATAAACCCTAATGAAATAGTGGATCCAAGAGCACTTCCAAAATGAGAGATCAAATCCTAATGAAACAGTGGATCCAAGAACACTTCCAAAGTGAGTCTCTACCCCTCATTTTATCCTTTTCCCATGCCTTCTAGAACTTTTCCCATTTTGACTAAATCAAATATAGCTTCTAGAACTTTCCCCTTTTGACTAGATCAAATATAACTCCTTTGGAATAAATACAAAATAACCCTTATCCCATTTTTTACTTTCACTTTAATATTAAAAGTCACTTTTAATAATGGATAAGTAACTTAATAATCTAAATTTACTTTATTTCCTTAATGTCACTTTAAATACATAACATCCCCTAATTAAGTGACATAAAATAACCCCTTTTGACTCCCTTTTTCTTCACTAACAAGCCATTAAATTCATTTCCACTGTCGAACAGGGGAATCCAAAAATGGGGACATGCCAAATCCTCCATTCCCAAAGATTGCTTGTCCTCAAGAAATGCCATCAAAAACTGAACCAAACTGAAACTAATGATGATCCCTGGGTTCCAAACCCATTTGAAAGATGCAGAGCAGCTACCGTCCACAATATTTTCCTGCAATGTGCTAACACCAGGGACCCCTTAAAGGCCACCTATCAGTAGAGCAACCAAATACTGTGAAGACTGCATCCAACCCTTCCACGAACCTCCCAGCCTTAAACTATGTTGCTCATCACTCTCAGTAGTAGGTCATCCTCGAGCTGGGACTAAGCTCCACCGGCCAAGGGAATCCTAAGCTAGGCAAGGTCAACAGGAAGACACAGAGTTTATGAGGATGGATTCTCTCCCAGGAGCCACTTATGCCCACTACTCACAGACTCTCATTTCCCACATGCCTGTCCCACCCCAGGAGTATACACCTTCACTGTCACCAGGATAGTCCTTCGACTACTAAACCTCCCTTGCCTTGGGCTTCAACAAGAGGCCAAACTAGAATTTTACGAGCTCTATTGCAGCTACAGGACCCCTTCCAGGATTCTCACTTCCTTTGTGCAGTCTCTCACCTGGAGAGAGTCGCTCACATGGCTGACAATCTGCCTCTTCAACCACAATCACCTCCCTCACCTAGAGAGAGTGTTGCACATAGGCCTAACAACCTACTTCTTCAGCTCCATTCGAGCACAAGAAGGAAAACAATAAGGCTTAGGAAGGAAAGGATGATGGTAGAAAATCACACTTAGCCAAGGGACTGTGTGGCCACAACAACCCACTAGTATAACACACACGAAATAGAAAATTACGGTATGCTCAGGTTTCATAGATGACAGCAACCCAAACAGTTAAGCACGAACTTAGATTTACAGTGTGGATAAACCTGGGTTCACAGGACACACAGGTTGGCCTTTCCCTCCCGACTAGTTTCTCATATGTGTGTGGTTATGCAGAGGTCCAACGCAGAGGTAAAACAGGTACAGACTGAGGATGCATCGGCTTCTCAGGAAAACATCACAGGATGACCTCACAGTTTTGGGTTTCAGATGCATGCATGAATATTGCAAAGGTCGAATACAGAGGCCATGGGATTCACATGAACACATCAGTCAACTTCTGGTTCTGGTTATCAGGAATGCGTGACAAGAAAATCAAGCAGAGGTCGATCATAGAGGTAACACAGTTTAGACAACAGATGGAAGAATGGAGGACAAACCCCCATCACGATTCAATTATTGGGTTAAATTGCATGTGCCTGGGCTGACACATGTCGCCCATGAAGCTGCATGCACTCCATCAAGCATGCATTCCCTTTTTCACATGTTGGAGCTGCATGTGTTGCCTCTCCCGGGACTTAGGATAAAAGCATACCTTTCACACCACTTTGGAATAATAATAAATTATTATTCCCAAGGACTTAAGCCCTCAAGCTTAGCCCTTATTACAACCTTTCAGTCCCCTTTCTCTTACCTAGCCTTATGGAAAATTAGTTCCCCATCACTCTTTCTTCGTGGTCGGTCAACACACAACGATGTTTATATTTCATTAATGATCTGCATAATTACATATACGAAAAATCATGCTCCTGGCCTTTAACAGCTAGGCTCTCCGTCCTTAATAACACATAATCCCACCAGCTTATATACACTTGTCTCACCAGCCTATAAAACATGTTTACAATACATAGACATAACTGGGGCATGTCCTTGGGGTATTACAATCCCCTCCCCTTATTTTTTCACTGTCCTCAGTGCAACATTTACACAACATTAGC